>JBBMFX010000007.1:14561841-14575701 GCA_037832545.1 Rhabdalestes septentrionalis | reverse complement strand
AACAAACACACACACACACACACACACACACACACACACACACACACACACACACACACACACACACACATATGTAAGTCATATACAGGCAAATATCAGCTTAATATTATTGAATGGCTTTATACTAAATTCATACCAAAACCAACTTTTTTATTTGTACCATTTAAACATCACCCTCTTGTTGACATTTAATGAATGAAACAATACTTGATTATTGCGTTTATTTATTAGTATCTGAGAAAGTGAAATTAACGTTTTAGCTGGGTAGTAGCAGGTTTTCTACTGATATGTGTACTATCTTAACAAAAAAGGATACTATAAAGAAACATGTTTAAACATATAGAAAAAAAAGACCATGCAATGAACCATGTAAACATTCAGTTTCATCAACACGTTTCTATATAAACAGCTTTACTAAAGAAGGTATGAATAATTATTTTAAGGGTAGCTGAAACCATTCATTTATGGTGTATTTAGTCAAGCACTTGTCAAGATGTTTATTAACCCAATAAGCAGGCACTCTTATCCAGAACCATTTATACAGAGTAACATTTACATCTTGGAGACACTATTATATTGTCATACACTCTAAAATATAAATGCAACATTGTAATATATACTCAGTAGGTTTGTATAGGGGCTGCTCCATTCTGAATGCAGAAGTGTTTTTCATGTGATGGCATAAAGTGCCAAATAACCCCGCTGACCATTTTAGACTCCACCAGTCCTGGTTTAAGATGTGTTAGGAACCATGGTTTCATATGTTTAAGAACCTCAAGGGATTACATTTAAAGTTTCAGACATGCACCATTTATGCGCAAGCCACTAAGAAAGAAAAAAAAACACACTGCAAGCTTGGCTGCACAGTGAGGAACGATCAGAGCAAACTTAGAGGTGGTTTGCAATTAAGAGGGGAGTTTACACGCATGTACGGTTGGTCTCTCCCATCCTACATTACATTATTAAAGATGTCAGTAATCATCTCTCAACATATGAAATGCATTAAATGGCTTTTCACTTCTTTAGAGTTCAAATGGCTTAAACAACTGCTCTCTTTTAAGAATGTATTACATAAGAGGTCAGATTTTTACAGCAGTTCTATAAATAAAGCAAAATAAAAAAGAAAAATTTTCTGGTAAAACAATCAGTGGTCTCATAAACAACACACCCTTGAACGCCCTGTGAATCTGGCACAGAATGTCACAGCTCAGAGAACCTGGCAACTGCTGACCATCAAAATGCATGACAAATACAAGAACAGTCTGTCTGTAATGCAATGCTGTGTATCAACCACTGGATGGATTGTGACTGCTGGAACGCACTCCAGAATGTCTACTACTATTGGCCAAGTCCCTCATACTATTAGTCAGACATTATATGATTGGCTTGAGACATTATACCAATTTTTTCCTGCCAGACACTTCTCAATAGGAGTATCATTCCAGATAGAAAAGTCATTCCACAATATTGCTCATAGCAACACTTAAGGAAATGTTTTAGTGCCTCTAGCTGTTTGTATGGAATGACTGCATTTTTTGTCATGAATCAATGCAAACATTTCACAGGATATTAACAACATTACGAGGAAACTCAAAAGTAGTTAAACTGCTAGGGCACATTTTTATAGGTTTTAATGTGTAAATCCCAGTCAGTTTCAATAAGCACAGCTCACTGACCTTGAGATCAAATTAGTATCTGATTTGCCATTGCTCGCAGCATAGGATACTGCAAAGGAATCAAAGTAAATGACAAATACCAGAAAAAATCTAAGGAATCAAATAAGAGGAGAGGTTTATATGTTCATGCAACAACAAAAGTGTCACTAAAAGAGGCTTTGTCCATAAAGCGGTGCCAGTGTGACCGCTCAGGTTTTGTAGTGTACCACAGGCCTTAAATGGGGAGAGTCATGGATGGCATCCCTGAACACAGTGCAGGCACTGTCTGGTGGCAGCAAGGACGTTGGAATAATATGTGTGTTGGATGTGGGCCCACTATTAAAGATGGAACCCACTCAAAGGACTTGAGGAGACTTTTACTATCTTACTCTGATGTCAAAGAACTTTTAAAACTGCAATCAAATCACTGAAATGGACAAGAGGGAGGTTGTTAATGAAAAGTTATGGCAAATTAGATTTCCTCATCCTATTGGGTTTTTAAGAAGCGAAAGAGAGGCCGTCTCAAAGCTGGAGGAAGGGAGAAATTAATGTATTCGGTGATTTGATCATGCTTTGAAATATTAATAGGGTGAAATTTGAACAGGATCCCACTTCAAAACAAGCAGCGCCAGGCAGCGCATATTGTGATTGGAGAGGGGACTGTTTATCCTTGAGCTAAACCTTGCTCGCTGCCCTCAGAGGTTTAATCTGGCAAGGATGACCCCGCACAGCACAAATAAAGCGGTGGGCTGTGAAAAAAAAAGAAAAAAGGCTGAGTGAGTTTCTGTCACTCCAGCTGCCCCGCCCCTGAACACCACACAAAAACACAAAAGTGTCCCTATGGGACCCTGAGTCAACACCACCTCTATCCGCTGGCAGACGCCTGCAACTGCTTTTCTAATCACAGGAAAACCTATCAGGAGCTCTGTGGCTGAGTGGGTGTGCGTAGGTGAACCAGCAAGACCTTACAATTACACACCCACCCACACTGGTGCACCTTCACCCTGATTATCCGAGCACCCACGTCTCCTAGACTAATAACACAACAACAAATACTTCTTAATAAACGTATTAATGAAACAAAATACATTTACTCCTGCTCTGTCTCTGAAATCTGAAAATGCAGACACAGCCAGTGATTCACAAAACAGTGATGATATCATTGGGTCAGAAAAGACAGTATGACTAATTTTTCTAGACACTCGTGCCACAGTGACATCATCATCGTGAGACGAGAGTCTGATCATTGCAAGGTATTCGACGTCTTAATTCCAAAATTTTATACCATGTGTTGACTGTCTCAGAGAGGGATGAGTGTTCTCTTGGCAAGCAGCTATGCTTTCCAGATAAAATTCACATAAACACACACAAAAAAGGAAAGTGAGTGAGCAAAGAGAGACAGGCAGACACAAAATGAGTCATAGTGCAATGACATTACCACATATGAAATATATGCAGCATGACTAGCAAGAAAGCATCGTCTGAAAACAGACATGAGTACATTTGAGAGTGAGATCATCATGTAAAAGCAAGTCTTCATTTATCTTAACGTGGGCCTCCTCAAGCAGCTCGATCACTCTCTTTATTAATTCCCTGAGAAATGAAGACCCTGAACTGTTCGGCCCATGGTAAACAAAAGGTGACGCTTCCAGATTTCTCTTTCTCTTTTTCCCCAACTGAACGTTTAGAAGTGTTCTGCTGTCGTTTCGGTGAGGCGCCCACTGGCAAGCAGCAATGCTAGCTTGTTTATGTGGTTACTGCTAAATGCATAATGTAGCAAGCTTGGTTTTTAAGGGCTTGTTAATGTTGTGTTAACAGTCATAAAGCCCGTCCATAAGAAACAGGAAAAGATAAATTGAATTAGGACAATTCTGATGAGCTAAGCTAAAGTTTCCTCTTAACAGTCTCTTCCAGCATAACTGGCCCTTGGGGAGAGGGAGCGTAGGGGGTTGTATCTATGGAAACCAGCCAGCATGGCGGTCCGACGGTGGTGGTTCCCAACCGCCTCTGAGGCACCAGGGCTTAATAAGTTTTCGTCAGGCCAACGTACACCATAACAGACGCTACTGCTCCTCATCGTACACAACGGCGAGAAGCCCCGGCGAGGACATTAACAAACAGAAGTTGGAAATGAAAACCATAATCCTCTTTGAACTCAGGGGTGGTCAAATATTCTCCTCTGGACTACTTTGTCAGCATCCAGAGTGAAGGAGGACTTGTAAAGGAAAAGGAGGGGGGTATACATGAAAGATGTGCTTTTAAGGGAGAGGTGAGCTGCTACAGTTAATAAAGTGTCAGGCAAACACAAAGAAACACCAGCACACTGATATGGTACAATGGTAAGGACCAAAATGACATCATTTCAAACCGTTACATACAAGACTTGAAGAAATGTAGCCTGATCAATCAGGTTATTATATTAACTCACACTCTTAGTTTAGGTTAATAATATATATTGTATGGACAATAGTATTTGGATATCTGACTGGTGCAATAACTGGGACTGGTTGCATTCAAATACATGCCCTTTAATATGGAGTCGGTCCTCTGCTTTGCAGCTATAACAGTTTTCACTCATTTGGAAGGCTTTCCACAAGGTTTTGAATGTCTGAATTTGTGCCCATTCATTCCATTGAGCATTTGTGAGGTCAGGCACTGATGTTGGATGAGAAGGTCTGGGTCACAATCTCTCTTCTAGTTCCGCCCAAAGGTGTTGGAAGGGGTTGAGGTCAGGGTTCTGCCAGCCCAGTCAATTTCTTTCACACCAAACTCATTCGACTATGTCTTTATGGAGCTTGCTTTGTTCACTTTGGCACAGTCATGCTGGAATAGAAAAGGGGTCCTCTAACTGGGTCTTCTTCAAACTGTCATTGTCCAAAATGTCTAGGTATGGTGAAGCATTAAGATGACCCTTTACTGGAAGAAAGGGTCTTAGACCAAACCCTGCATTAAGAGGTCGCAATACTTTTGTCCATGTATTTAAAATATATGTTTAGGTTTGTTTGAGTCTGTAGGTATCTGGGGTGGGACTACATTTGTCACAAACACACAGAAACAAAATACAAAAACAAATCACAGTCCAAAACGTAAACAGGTTTCAAGATACAAAGAAGGACATAAACAGGAGGAAAAAACAATACAACTCACTGTTCATAAATGCGATGCTTACTCACTACATCCATTATAGAGCATTTTCTGTGATGATAAGCATTGAAGCCAAGAGTGGAATGACTTTATTAAATAAACCAAAACACTAAAATGAACAAGGAAACAAAACAAAAAGCACTTAACAACTTAAATTGAAGAGATTTTAAACAAAGGGAGTAAAAAAGGTACTTATACCTAAGATGCAACAAGCATCAAGCATGTAGTTCAGGCATAAGTCCTTACTATATACTCCCTTTTATAGCTCAATCAGTAGAGAGGAGGACTGTAGGCATCCATAGTTTGTTGTTTCAAATCTGGCCCGAAGGACACTTAAGGGGCAGGTGGTGGCCTAGCAGGTCCTACCTTAAGCACACTAGCACTGGGTTCCTAAGCAAGACTCTTAACCCCAAGGAGACTGCCCCCTGAAGTTAGGTAATGGAATTTGCTGTGGATAAAGGCATCTGCAAAATGTCCTAAAGGTAAATAATAAATTAAAGTATGAGGTCAAACAAATAAGAGCATTGATTCAACCATCTTGATTAGCCAGTTTCATCTCCTAAAAACTCTCAGTGGCATATTTTAACGAAGGCAACCAAAGGTGAAATAACAAGTGAAATTTGAACACCTGATATGACATTGTTCCTCTGAATCTGTTCAAAGGACATTAACTCTGATCTTTTCTAATGCACTAATTTCTATGCTTTTCAATACAAGCAACATCACTTTCAATATCATTCAGCTCTTTATCATGAAATAACCATTTTCCATCTTAGTTTAAAAAGAAGGATTTTTTAATAGATTTGAGCTGGAATAGCAGGAATAACCTTTTTGATGTTTGAAGGATCTCTACATAGTGTAGTTTCAAAATTTTTATATTATGTGAAAGATAATTTTATACCTTTTAATACCTTTTAAGGGTTCTTTACATTCACATATATGATTTACAAACTTGCTTGTTCAGGAAGTGAAATGGTTCTTCTATGACACAACTTCAATACATTTTGCAGTTGAATATAACAGTAGCAGCCTTCTGACTGTTCCCTGTTATAGTAGTGATTTGTGACACCTTGCTCAATAACGTGATCAATAACAAAGAATTTGTACCATCAGTTTCAATATTTATGGAGCGTGTGGGACCTTTGAGCACTGGTGACAGTCAATGCTTTCAGAAACATCAGTAAAATATCAACTGAGCAGTCCAGGTCAAGATTCATCTTCTTCTTTAACATGAAAAGTCCTCTGCAAGCCTTAACATCCAGGTTGATGATGCCAGCTGTACACCTCACCACATATTAGATCACACCAGGATCCACATCCTCCAGTTTGATCCTTCTTATGAATGCCACCCACAGCTCCTGAACATTCTAAAAAATCCGATTATTCTAAAAATCCTTGAATCTTGCTAAAGAATGCAGGTGACGAAGCCTTTCACATGTCTCATTTTCTTCCATCTCCTCCAGACTGATTAAAGAGAGTAGGAAAGGGCACTCAGAGGTTCGGGCCAAACTCAGTAGTCAAAGCAGGAAGGGCTTCAGTATGCATAGTCTGACATATGATTTAAATAAACTATTGTTTGGGTTACAAACCTCAGCTCAAGGGTGAAAGTCTGGTGACTTTGTGTCTGGTGATTGTGTGAGTGTCTGACTCATTCAAATGATGTACAGTTCACTTAATGCACTCTTGGATTCTAAATCGATAGTTTAATGTCTTCTGGATGTAGTCTGTCATTTCTGCTCATAGCTAGACAGAGAATTGCAATCATTGTTTGGGGGTTAGCTGTCCAGTAGAGCGGTGACCCTTCTAATGGGGGTGTGGTCAGAGAAGCAATCTGGACTCTGTCAACACCTTTGTTCCCCAAACAGGCTTCTGGAGCGGCAACACATGGAAAGTAGTGTGCAGTGGAAACTGGCTGCCAAAAAGCTCAAGCTCTGCACCTCTTCCAGATTAGCATTCCTTCCATCTGACACATGCGCTGTGAAGCAGATTATCATCTAAGTGGACAAAATGCAATTTAGAGAAAGGTGGGTTCCTCGAAGAGAAGGGTCGACTCCTTATGACATGCACATTAAGAGACAGGGAGTGCGATATTAGGAAAACTCTAGGTCATGTCACATGGAAAACACAGCCAAGAGAAGCTCACGAAATTACAACACAACAGATGTCACAACTTGAACGAGACACTGTTTCTGAATGATGAGAAAATAATGAAGGCTCTGATGTCCTTGACATTTGTCTGACAGCCTCACTGGTGCTCTGTTGTACAGGCAATTTTTTTATTATGGATAGTGGTTTTTAAAGACTCTGACATTTGTTCATTTCCTCACCTGATTTCACCTCATAAGGAGTAGACAGTGAGGAGCCTTCTTCATTACCCCCATCCATCCCTGTCATTAAATCATAAAAATGTCTCAACTCCAATACAGCCCCAGCTCCCTAACAGTAGGAGCAAAAGGAGTGCGAGAGGTGTGCTGAAAAAGGGGGAGTGCGAGTGATGGGGAGGAGCGAAAGAGGCATGGGAGAGTGTGGGAGGTTGCAAGGCAGAGGCGGAGACAGCTGCTGCTGGCTGCACCGTTGTAGCATTCTAGCATACACAGCTGGAATGGTGAGAGCGAGAAAGAGAGAGAGAGAGAGAAAGAGTAAGAAAGAGAGAGACAGACAGAGAGTCAGTCTCTATTGAGAATGTCTTTGGTTAACTCTAATTTTAGAGTAAGACTACAACACAGTCAAAATATTTCTGCGATAATTCAAATGTAATGCAGAATGCATTGGACATGTGGGGCTCGCATGCTGAATGTGAACACTGTTCAAATATTAGTGCAAAGGACAGGATGTTAGGCAAGTTTCATAACTTAATTCACTTTAACAGGCCTTATTGGAACTGTAAAACACGACACATGCCGTCGCCAAACCATTTTGGCCATTTAGTTTATATGCTGGAATGAAAGAGGCACAGAAGTGATGTAATAAAATGCTAAACTTTTTTTTTCTTCCAATTTTGAAACAATTTGGGTTAGACTTTCTGATGAATTACAGCCTCTGTTGCACTGCAGTCACTTCATGTTTACTCCAGTCCGGAGTAATATCTACTAGACATGGATAAGATTGTAATATTTTCTTTGTTCATGTTGTTTAAATTGTTTATATTTCCATTGTTTGTGCTCAGATGTGGGATCTAAAGAGTGAACTGCTATACAACTAGTTTATGTATGTGACATTATGAGCTTGTAAACAACATTTTTGCACTTCAGGTAGTCAAGCCCCTTTTCAAACTTTTGGGGCATTCCCAGATGCTTAATATGAAGATGATCTAGCTACACACGAAGTTTGCAACCAAATCTTGATAAAACAGACTTTCTCACAGGCACACATTTACAGTACCAGTGATCCTGAAGTTTCTGTTTTTAACAGTTCTGCTCAGAGTGAGTGGCAACGTTCTCCTTGGCCTGTGGTCTCCCTGCATAGTCTGAGGGAAAGGTCCACACAACCTTAAAGAAAACACACTAACCACTTCCTCTCAATAATCATTAATGAAGCAAACTATGTTACAGCCTGAGCTTACCGAGCAAACAGCCCAGACCTTGAAACACATGTTCTGCAGATTTCAAGAGAAAGGACTATAATGGTGTTTGGGGGCAAAAGGAAAAGTTTGGGAGAAGGAGCTACTTCACTCTGCAGGAAACGGAAAGGGTGTCAAGCGGGTCGGAATCCAGCTCCAGACCACAGAGCCGAATGGCATTCCTGCTCTCCGGTGATAGCTCTACCTGCCGCTTCAGCCTGACCACAGCCATAATGAGTCAAAGCAGGCTCCTCGAAACAGTCATCCCAGCACTGCAGCGCTGGCTTCAGCCCGGACTTTAATGTGGTTAGTGCTGCCAGCTGTGAAATGTGCACAATAAGTGCTTTTTTTGAGGGGCAACACATGTGGGCAGATCAGAATCACCACAGAAAGGTTTTACAGCTGTATTAACCCCCGCTTATACACAACGACTTTTTTGCAAAAACTGCAAAGCAGAGCAAACAAATTAGCACTAGCAGGTGCTTAACACTTCACAGAGTTACTTCATACAGAGGCATGACCAGGCTAAACAACTAAAACAAAAACAGATAGAAATAAACTTTTCTTCTTATTATTATTTATTGGAAATCAATTGGTCGGGAGACGACAGCATCCGGACACACAAAGCTCAGTGTTCCGCACTGGGAGAGATTTCAGACGGGAGCTTCCTCAGGATCCAGGATCGCACCAGCGCCATTTCGTCCTGACAGAGCTCGTGACAGAGTCCAGGAAAAGAGTGGAATGAGGCAGTCATGCCAGCCTCCTTCAGCAGACAGCTGGTCTCCTCTCCCCAGGTGAGCGACACCAGCTGATCAGCTGTTCCATGACACTGGAGAAGTTCTGGTAAGGGACGCTGTGATGCACCTTCAACAGCCTGCAGGCGGGAGAACAAGAGATGGATTGGGATTTCTGGAGGCTGTTTTTTTCTGTTGAGGGAGAGGTGTTTCTTTTTCTTTTAAGTCTTAAACACAGAGCTGTTTTTTGTGTTGAACCACAAACTGCAAGGCAGGTTGGAAAAAAAATGCCTCATACCAGGAAAGACAGGCAAGGACATGCCATGTGGTGAATCCAAATTTGACCACAAGATTAAATAGGTTTGTGGATTTAGTAAGTAAGACACACATGCAACACCACTTCAGGCCAATCAATATGGAATTTAGATTATAGTCATTCACACTGTCACTGCTTGCCTTTGAAATGTAACACACCTTTTTGAGACAAACCACAGTGAAAGTACACTCCTCAATGTATGCTGTCTTTGAAATGAAATATGCATTTACCTGATATACAACAGATCCCTTATTGAGGAAGCTGGACAGTGCAAAGACCCCAGCCACATCCTGGTGGTACCTTAACGCCAAGTGTAGTGCCATGGCTCCACCCATAGAGAATCCGCCTTGCCAAGGCAAAACAAGATAAAACACAGGATTCAGGTTATGAAGCTGGTCTCACTCGACAGTACAGCTAAATGTCATTTTTCAGCATCAGACAGTAAATTAACACATACACAGCTGCCTTTAGTTAGACTGCATGGCTGTGATATGATGATTCATCCACTGGAAAAGTTAAGTGACAAATCTGTGCCTAAAATACACAGACACAAGATTCACAGCAAAATGCTGTGCATGAGAGACCAGAGCTAATTACAACAAATTGTCAGAGGTGCTGAAATCGAGCTTTGTAAGATGATTTACACAAATCAAGTCAACATGGAAGAAGACACATATTTGTGCAATGAAGCGAGCGATAGGCACAAAATACACGACTCCCAACGTCATGTGAACTACAGTAGCTTAAGGTCTACTGGCGGCCCAAACTGACTAAAGCAGAAGCAAAAAATGCAAAGAAAATAATAGGCTAGTCCTTAGTTCCACATCATCAAGCCTTCATTTCTCTGGAACCTTTTCACAATCCTGTCCTTAATCTCACACATCTGGGCAAATCTGGGCACCGGGTGCACATCTGCGAAACTGCATAAGTACCCATCACACTGTCAGAGTGGAAGGTGGAGCAGGGCTTGAGAGAGTCTAGATGGAGTTCACATGTTCTTTAACCATCAGACAGAGATGACACGAGCATTTGTGATCATTTGCGTCCCAAAACTCTGTCTTAATTACAGACAGCTTAACAAAGACAGCTCAGTTTCTTTCCCGGTGAGGTGTGTCACTCAGTCTTAAAGCATCCAGCTCCATCCTCAGTGACCAGTGTTACTTCTACACATGGCTTCTACCTCTTAGTTGTTTGGCTAGAGGAGTCCAGCATGTGTGTTTGATACCTCATTTCTCCAGGGCTTTTCCCATGGATCAGTACACCTAAAAGATTGAAAAACATACACAATAGCCTACGGCCGCCCTCTTGAAAAACGTTTTCCATGGAAAGTTCTGGCGCTTGTCAGTCCGTCAGCCCGGGAAGTGGATTCGGGGTACAGACCACTTCGTTTCTCCAGCGTGCGGAGTGACTCCAATGAGTATTTATAGTTAATGACAAAATGTTATGATTTAGGAAGATAATATTTCAGCAGTCTCACAGGAACATGTGTTTTTTGAATCAGTTTCTCTGGAACCGAGTTCAGGGGCTTTTCTGTCCTTCCACACAGGGCCTTCCACACAAAACCTTTTTTTCCCTGCCCTTTTCACATTTTACTCAAGCATTTCTGAGTATTTATATGTTTCTTGCCTCGACAGTTAACCATTCCCCAACTGTTGTCATTGGTTTTTACCAGTCTGCCAAAGCTTACATGCCTAACCTCTGTGTGACTTATCCTCCGTATGACCTCCCGCACATTTCCCGAGGGAACTTTACCTGGACCGGGCTACGATTCTCTCTTACAGCACTATTTCCTGTCACTTTTATTTCGAAGTGATTTATGTGTGAACCTGATAACTCAAATATTTTGAGATAAAGCTGTGCCGAAACCTGAGAATCTTCCAGAAATTCTCTTTTTTTTCCAAGCCCACTATTGGCAACATATGAAAGGAATAAGAAACGTGATAAGTTTCATTCTTCACTTTCACGAGGGCGAGACGCAAGAGCAGTGGCCTGAAACTCTCCTTAATTTGGAACAAGTGATGCGTGAGAGTACGTAAGATTGAGTAAAGCAATAAGGGAGAGAGAAAAAAGGGAGATGGGATGCACTAAGCAAGGTAATCACGGGGGATAATAAAACGGGAGCCATACCGATAACAATCCTCTGCTTGGGCACACCAGCTTGGATCTCATCTTGGACTACAGCTCCCAAATTACGGCACATTTCTTCAATAGAGTCCAAATGCTCTGGGCAGTCAGGCGAGATTTTGTAACGGTCAAACCACACATGACTCCGAGCGCCATGAATGACTGTGTATGGTCTGGGAACACACAGTTACAAGCCAGGGTTGAAATTCAGCAGTTAGTGTACCAATAAGAAAGTTTATTTACAGTGATCAAATCAGAGTTGAACAGGGTCAACATGTTAAAATTTCAGCAAGAAACTAGGAATATCAACACACCCCCATACGTATAGGTCTAATAGTTAATCTAATGTGACTGTACACTGGAATGTGTTGCTTCAAACTATATTACATGAGAAAGCTTTTCTAAGCTACATATTTAGAGTGGCATTTAGACATGTTAGCGCAACATGTGATTATTTACCTTACTGGAGCTGTGGGGTAGATCACTCTGATATGTTCAAAAGCCATGTCCTGTGACATCACAGCACGAACCCAAGCTCGTAATCCCCGTCCCGTGTCTCCTGTCATATTAACCAAACAAGTTCACAAGTCAGCTTACTGACATTTTAGGCATTGCACAAAGTAAACAATGAAACAAACTGACGTTCCACATGAACCATGGTGCAAAACAATAAAAAAAGCCTATGTAAGTGCAGCAGGACAAAGTGCAAAGAGAGTTAGAAAGAGAGAGACACAAATAAAACAAAAGAGCAACAAAACAACAGGACAAGACCACATTTTGCAGTTGACAAAAGCAGCTACAGTACTGTTTGAATGAATACAGTATTATGACAACTACTATATTCAAGAAGCAGTGTCACAAAGTGTGTAAAAATGCAAATACGGAGGTAGAAAGCTATCAATAATAATTGTGCAGGTAATGGCAGAACAGAGAATGTACAGTATATAAGAAATAAAGGGTATATACAGTGGAAGTTGGGGCGTAAGTCATCTGTTTCAGGCAGAACAGTTCAGTGTGTATATGCATAGTGTTAGGAGAAGGAAAGTTAGACTCAGGGGCATGTTTGTGTGTGTGTGTGTGTGTGTGTGTGTGTGTGTGTGTGTGTGTGTGTGTGTGTGTTTGTATGCATGGAGGGGTGGTAACTGCTTTGATACAGATTTGACTGAAGAGTCTGATGGCCTGAGGGAGGAAACTTGTTCCGTTCTGGCAGTGGAGACACATATGTTACAGAACCCTTTTGCCAGATGGAAAGAGGTAGGAGGGAAAGGAGAGTGTGTGAGGGTTGTGTGGAATCATCCACAATCCTGGTAGACAGTTTCATTAAAATACCAAAAGCAAAAAATACAACAATGCCTTTAGATATAACATCTTCAAATATTATACCACCCAGTATATATGTATGGTCACATTATTTTGTGTTTTGCCCTCTGCAAAATAAAAAAAAAAGTTTTTGATTTCTTTTCTGTGCCACATTAAGTACTTTCAAAATGCAACTGGTATTCAAAAAACAAATATATGCCATGAAGAGATGGAAGATATGTGAATAGGAAAAGATGTGTGACTAAAGTGTCTTTTTAAAGAGGATTATAGCATTTGATAAATTTATCATGCCAACTGGAACAGTTAAATTAAGCATACATTGTTGCCTTTCTGATTCAACATTCTGTGTTCAAGTTTGTTCTAAAATCACACATGGAAAGTTATTAAACTATAGTTCTGCATTTTAAATATTTTAAATAAAAGATCATTATTATTACTGAGTTGAGCAGTGTCCAAGCTCACCACAAATTTTACTTGATATAACATGCTCACAGAACAAGTCATACACGACTAACTTCCATCATCATAAAAATACAAATGGCCCATGGAGCCAAATAAATACACCCATTATTACTGCTTAGGGCTGAAGGCTGTGCCAACGGGTATGTCAAACTTTGAGAATAATAATGTCTAACTAACAGTAGTCTACTAAATTTAATTACAGGCACTATAGTTTTAGCTAAGAAATCTAAAAAACCCGCAAGATTTGCACATCACATGCAGCAATTCCAACATGTCCCTGCATTAAAAATCTGCAGATTTGCTTTAACTACCTCTCTCTCCCATACACACTATTATCTCTCTCTACTTATTTCTTTTGCTCTCTCTTTCTCTCTCATGAGTGATATAAGCCCAGACAGACCTCTGCCTTTAGCACAGAGAAACTGTACAACGGAGTCGTTTCAATAGATTTTCAGTAGATTTTAATCAATCTAATGCTGTAGTGATAAACTACATTTCATTGTACAGTAAAGCACAGCTTTGCTAGTGGGTGCTGTAACCAGTCCC
>JBBMFX010000007.1:14535932-14547089 GCA_037832545.1 Rhabdalestes septentrionalis | reverse complement strand
ACGTGGAATAGGAGACTTTAGTCAACATCCTTTGAAGCCTTTCCAAGGTATCAACTGAAGCTATGCAAGAATGAATGTAAGGTCAAGGAAATTATGTTCAAAAGCTGGTAAAGAAAATGTGTGAGGAAAACAGCGTATCCTTCGAGAGTTTGTAGCACCAAAAGTCTGAGCAGTATTGCAGAAATTAACAATGTGTTGAGCTGCATGGCTAGCTATTCTGAAACGAAGCACCTCTCTGTGGCAGTAAAGTGGATTAAGGTCCTATCACAGAGATCAGATTCTTTACGAAGCTCAGAGACTTATCTGACAGGAGACAGAAACAAAATCCCGGAGTGACTGTGAAGCCCAGGAAGCCCATGAAAACAGAAAGGTGATTGTGCTGGAGGTTTAGGATAGAACATCTCATCCTTAGACGTACTCTGGGGTAAGGGTCTTATACACAGTGCATATGTGTAAAGAGTTTAGGCCAGGCCAAGTCATAAATCTCCACCTTCTGCATATGATGGCAGGAGGGGCGATAAATCTCTGTTATCGAGGTGTCAAAGACATATGATGTCCCTGGAGAGCCTCCTACTCAGCTGTGTACGCTCAAGTTAACTGTGTTTTATCACAGGGCAGCGAGCAGGGGCCGTAGGTCAGGGGGATCACTGGAAAGAGAGTGAAAAGCACTTAACGAATAGTAATACAAAGTGCAGGTGTGCTGGGTTATGATATTCTGATTATCCAGTTTCATGCCTTACATTAAGATCTCGCCTTCGAGAAAGGATTGTCGATGCCATATAGCTTATAAATAAAAAAAATAGCTCTGGCTTCAACATTTTATAGTATCCTCATTTCATAAATCAAACATTTTCACTTCAAATTTACACCATTCACATCAAGTCCACGACATTAAGCAGGCTAAAAATATGCCAACAGCATCTGTTTATGGCAACAATATCACAGTCATGTGTTTTCAACTCTTCTGTTGTCAGATAAGGCCTAGAAATCCTTATAAGTCTGCAGACACAGTTAGTCTAGTGCAGTAGTTGCTTTTGTTGGTACTAGGCCATAGAAGACTTACATTAGTGTGACTTTAAACATAACAGTATATCTATTTTGTTCACTTGCATATATGTTTATTCAGGTCTCTCATCATATGAATTACATCTGTTTGGTTTGTATTGCAGTCACATAAAAATAGACATTGTGATACATTTAACCCCCGATTTGATTCAGTGGATGATTCATGTTCTAAGTTCAATAAATTTGGATATATTCAACAAAAGAATAGAAACAATTGAACATTCTCACTTCATATTTATAATGAAAAACAAATGAAGAAAAATGATGACTGTGTTCACAATTTGCACAATTTGCTAAAAAGACTAGAGCTGGAGAGCAGGAGGTGATGTATGACATGACTTGGCTGGATTGAACAATGCAGACATGGCAATATCATAATTAACAGAATGTTTGCTCTCAACAATACATTATTAGATTATCACACCCCTAGTATCTCATACGGCTGTGCGCTGAAACATGACAATACAATTCAGAAAGCCAAGTGCAGTCAGAAAAGACATTGCATTGTTTGAAAATAAGTTAAATAATGTACAAGGGAAAACACATTTCCAGTTTTATTCATATTATGTCATCATGGAAGTGGGTCTGGCAATATTTTACAAAATCAACAAATAAAGATGTGTTGGGCCTGTGAATATGTCTGTACTTTCACAGCCCAGAGGGAGTGTAAAGTGTTTGATGAGTTATGCACCTACAGCAGTATTTACAGCAAGCTAAGGAAGTGTTATAAAAGAAGGAAATGTGTTCTTGGGAATAAATATATCAGGAAAACTCCATGGCTTCAAGGTCAGTGCATTAATCAGTGTCTTCAGTAATGGTGTCAGTAAAGTTGGGAATATTAAATCCAGGTGAGTGTCCTTGGTTATTGCGTGTCCTCTTATGGGAATGTGTGTAGTATTTTACTTGCTCTGAGAATAAAATAACATATTTAAGAAAACTGTTGCACTCGATGATTCTCTTCCTGTCATGGTGTAAATTTACTGTGCGACGAGATCAAAAGTTCACAAGAGAATGCGAATCTTGACTGTATCAGTCCAGGCTTGGATGGAAACAGAAGGAAGTGATAGGTATTATAGCATGATGAATGATGCAACCTCCTGACCAACAAACAGCATATGCTTTTACTTTACATACAAGAGAAACATGATTTGGCAAAGGCAGGAGAAGGTTTTTGAATATTCCTGTGTGAACAAGACGCTGACTTGAATTTCAGCTCCATTATTATCCATCTTTTGAGGAATCAGTAAATGTGTAAAAGCCATTCAGCTGGTGTGGAAAATGTGTGTGTTAAGTGAAGAAACAGACGTTGGTACTGTTCCAGAGTCATATAGAACATGATCCTGGATGAAGGGATTCGGGGGTGGTGGTGGTGCTGGGGTGGAGCGAGTTGGACAGTGGGCGTGTGCGCGTGTACACATTTATGTGGGCATTCGTGTGTGTGGGTTTATGTAGTGTGTAAGTGTATGTGTGGGTATGTATGTATAGCTCTGTGTATATCTACCTTGACTTACAGCAGGCGTGAGGATTTGCTGACTGCAGCTAGATCTACATCTGTGGGAACCAGTGGCCCTACTGGGCTCTCATGATAGACCTGCATTTAATATGCCTCACCTGCACAGCCAGGTGCTTTGAAATGCTGTTATTGTAAAGAAAACCCAAGTCCGAGGTCTTCTCAGTGATCCCTGTGGTCACAGTGGACTAACAGAAATGGACTGTAAAGGTCCACAGGTGAGCAGATGGTCTTTCAGAATGGCCACCCATGTGTAAAGGATAGGAGCTGGTGTTTCCAGATGCTTTAATACTGAATGCTGAACCAGGGATTTCATGTTAATGCAATACAGCATGGTTACAAATCATATGTCGAACACCCACAAATACAATCTGTGTCGCTCGTCCCACCCCCTCTCCTGTTTTCATTTGGCAGGACATTCTGGATACATTTCTGCAGTACACACACGATATCATGTTTTCATTTTTTTTTTATCTCACTGCGGCCACGTTTTTTCTCCATTCAGGTTTAATCGTATTCTGTAATCTACCCTTCCCTCCTGGTCTATTCCTCGAGTAATATCTGAACACAGAATCCCTGAGTGTAAACTTAGACATCCATCTGTGACATTTGCACAGGAATACGTTCAAATTACCGTTGCTGGTCAAGTATATTGTGCCCCGGTAATCTTGGCCATCTTGGCTACAAAAACAACTCTTTTGTGGCCATTTAGTAGCAACAAATGCACCAGGCCAAGTGGACAGCAGGCGGTCCAAGTGAAACAGTTGTTTACAGCATGCCATGGTTCATTTACAAGAATCATTTTCACATTTTTCACACTTTGGATGAAGTTCCTGAAAAAGTTCTGGGAAGAAAAACAAGCAAACATATCTTTTGTATATGGAAACATTTTTGACACTCTATTTACTATCAATTATAATAACAGCTAAAAAAGCAATAGTTTAACAAACAGGCAAATACACATATTTACCCCAGATATCATCAGTGAGAAAATGCTTTTTTTTATTTCAAATGTTTTCTTCATTTTAAAACCAGAGCTATGTGGCTAATGTTGCTAAGACACACTTTAACTCTATTGTCACCTGAATAGCCCGAAGTGGTTCCATAAGAATACACTGTCAAACCTTCTCTAAACCTGCTTAAACCACACTGAGACTTATTGTGAGCTATAAAAATGAACAAAACTTTACGACTACAGGCAGCCGTTTCAGACAACTCCGGAGCGGGTATTCACAAGGGAGATATAAATTATAGGACTGAGTCTTAAATCTCACAGAAAATGTCTGTGCAAGCTCCATGACAATCTAGATGTAGTGTGAGAATGTTATTTAACAGAAACAATTTGGTTGAACATTGACAATTGTTTGTTATCAATATTAGCTTATTAGCCTTGGCAACAATCTGAAGAGGCAAACTCTGGACACTAAACATGGCTGATCGACGACATATGTGGTTAGTAGAAAATGTTATTTTTCACCAGAGTATACTTTTATAATATTTCAGAGTATGTGTGTGTGTGTGTGTGTGTGTGTGTGTGTGTGTGTGTGTGTGTGTGTGTGTGTGTGATGTGTAGGACACATGCACACTAAAGATACAGTGATATGAATTTCCCTGAAAGGAATCTGGTTGTGGAAGACTGCATGGCTGCATTTACTCATGCAACCCATAATTTGAATATACTGTTTCTCCATGACAGCTGTAGGACTACAGTAGGACAATCCTGGATCAACATATGTGCGCAGACCCTAAATACTTGAGTGATTCATGATAAGAGTGTGGAGTTACTTAGTATCCAGGCTGCTGCTTTCTGGCTTTAATATACTCATTCAGATTTTCCTAGATTTGGTCCACAGTGGCATCTACCAGTGCGTGGAGGCTCAGTGAAGCCTCCTTCCCTAAAAGCTGAAAGATGTATTCTCTTATCAGTTCAGATCGGTTTACAATATTCATGAGTATTTTTCGCTGCAACAACCTGATTTATATGGTGGCCCTGAAGTGCAAATCACACCAACAAATTACTAAACACAACAACAAATTGAGAAACACAACAAATTAAGAAGCACAAAAACAAAATTGAGAAGCACAAAAACAAATTAGGAATCACAAATACAAATGAAAAATCACAGAAACCAAATTGAGAATCACAAAACCAAAAGAACAATCACAAAAATAAAATTAAGAAGCACAAAAAACTAAAGAAGAGTCACAACAACAAAAGAAGAATTACAAAAACAAAAGAGGAATCACAAAAACAAAAGAAGAATCACAAAATCAAATGACAAATCACAAAAACAAATTGAGAAGCACAAATACATTAAGTACTCCCAGAAAGGGTAGGTACCAGTCAGCAACAGGAGATATCACTGATTGGACGAGCGCACTGTTTGTCTTTGGAACCGAAAGTTAATCTGCATGTGGTGCATTTTTTCAGTTCCACATGAAAGGTGCTCGCGGCTTTTCTAGGCGGGCAACCACCAATTCACAGTTAGATAGGGCTAAAGTTCCCTGCTTGTCATCATACAAGCAGGGAACTTTATTAGACTAAATTGATCACGTCAGACAAAAGTATAGGTACACGCGATCAAGTTTTTATAACTCGTATCACCGGGGATATTATAGAAAACAAGGGGACTTTGGAAAGGTCTCATTGAGCTCTATCTAACTAACTCATTGAGCTCTATCTATCTAAACTTCTCTGTGAAGTTTCACGGAGATTGGCGGTTGCCCTGCCTAGAAAAGCTGCGCGAGCCTTCCGTGGAGGACTGAAGTACACCCAGGCGAGGTGAACATATGTAGTATGTCCTGAATCAAAACATTCTCGAACAGCGAGAGCTATGTTTGGGTCATGGTAATGTTCATGTTTGGAAAAATGTGCTACAGGCAGAGCAACTTTCAGTTCCAAACACAAACGTTCGTTCCAAACGTGCGTTCGTCCAATCAGTGATGTCTCTTGTTGCTTACTGTACCTACCCTTTCCGGGAGTGCTTAATGTAATTGTGCTTCTCAATTTGTTTTTGTGATTCTCAATTTGTTTTGTTTCTACATTTGTTGTTGTGTTTAGTCATTTGTTAGTGTGGTTTGCACCTCAGGGCCATGACCTGCCCACAAATGGCTCATTCATAACAACTGTTATTTGGTTGGTGAAGCTTTACAGAAAAGAACATTTACAAAGTGAAATTACAAAGAAAAAATACATAGAGTGGATTATTCATTTTTAAAATTTTATTTGAAAATTGAATGCCCCACTTTTGGACTAGATCAGATGAAGTTTTTTGTTTAGAAATCAAGCTAATCTAGCATTGTAACAAATTTGTCTGTTTTTTGTTCAGGCTACCTAATCATTAGCATCAACAATGCAGCATAATAGTTTAATCTGGAAATTTAACACTATGCACTAACATAGATTCATCAAAGGGGAAATTGAAAGGATCTTCTGGTCTTTCAGAGAAGTTTTAAAGTTATTTCTATTTAATAGAATCTGCTTTTAATTTAAAAATGGCAAATTCTGAAGGGCTGCTTTTACTTCCATATTGGGTTATGGTTGAAAACAATAGGGTTGTAATGTACAAAATGTAAAAATCACAATTATCCAATCAAATGTTTTTATTTTTATTTTTTAATTTTATGGTGGTACATGTGGCATCCCCCATTTGTTAGGCTTTTTCTAACCGCCAATGTAATTACGAAGCCACAGTGTAATTTAACCCATTAGTCCTCTAGTCTATGTAAGGACTCTTGACTGAAGTAGTCTCTGTAGAAATGCTGCATGCAAAATAAAACATAACATGTCTTAATGCATGTTCACACAGAGGAACTAGCAGAAAGGGGGTGTGGTTTTCCTTATTTTTGAATGTGTTTTGACATATGGCCTGGGTGGGATAACTAGCTTTAATAATCACAAATTGCTCGTTTAAATTACATTTTTACTTGAAATACATATACACTACCGTTTCGAGCTTTTTTTTTTTTTTTACTGAAATTCAAACAGTATAAGTCCAATGAATAGCATTAAATGTTACAAAGGACAGTGCTGAACTCAGGTTTAAAAATGGTATAGTTAGCCACAAGTGGGAAATAATTCTGTTGCACCATGCAGGACCTCTGTATGTTCCTGGTAGGTCGGGTTTGTCCTACAGCAAGATAGTGACCCAAAACATAAGTCAAAGCTGTGCCTGAACTACCTTAGAAAAAAGAACAGGATCGTAAGAAAATATGGAGAGTGAAAGCAAAGCAACCTATAGGTGCAACACTTATGGAAACTTGAGACACTGAACCACTTGAATTTCAATACAAAAAAACAGAAAAATGTGAGTTTTCATGCTTCCATTAACTGGCTGTCCCAATGTGAAAGACATGCCATCCAGACACAAAGGCAAACACTTTTATTTTCATTTGTTCTATTTCAAGTTTTGGTTTATTTTTCCATATCTACTAACTGTCTAATTACCCAGTTCCCACCTTGAGTATGATGTACTGAGCAATTTATCTGGCATGTGAAGAAGGCAAACAGCCTCTGCGTGCAGCGGTCAGGTGCAATGGCCTATGAGTTCTGTTTTTGTCTTTTCATCTGTCCTTGACTCACTCAATCACAGTGACATCATTCCCCTTTTCCCTCCATCGGTATGACAACACGCCCTCACACGGCTCCAAACAGGCCAAGCACTAGAAGTTCACTCTATAAAGGCAATCTCTCACCTTGGACGTGGCTCCTGAAATCTTTCTCAATATTCTTATGTCATCACCTGCCGTGAGCTCCAGAGCTGCTGTGGAGAAGCAGCCCTCCGTCCAAGTTATCACAAGAATGTGGGATGTGTGTAACGAAGCGATGAAAGGCCACATTGAGCTCATTTCAAAGTAAGGATACCGAAGAGAGCACTAGGCACGATGCAAAAATGCATTTGACTTTCAGCACTATTGCATACACATCTGAAGCTCCACTTAAGATCTGGCAGCGAGAACTTCTTATTTGTTTACATGTGAAGGTTCTCACATTACCCTGCTCTCCCCCAAGCACTGAAAACAAGAATACATTGAACTCTTTGGATTTAATTGTGTGCATTTCTTTAAGACTGGTATAATTCTATAAGCATAGTGTTTTTTCAATTTATTTACTTTGCTTGGCAGTTGTTGACGTACAATTGTATGGAAAAGATTTGGATCAAGTTTGTTTTTTTCCATGATTTCTTCCAATACTCATCTCATTTTTCTCACATTCTGCCAAGAATTCATTTGGGACAAAATGAAATGCAATGTTTAGCATGCATCTCAAGCATGTGACTCAGTTCTCCTATATTATGCTCAGTTGTCCATGACTTTTTATTTAGTCTGTTTGAATGTTTAATTTTTCATAACATGAAGAGAGACAGTGACAGTCTCATTCCCTGAACATTGTTGACATACAGACGATGGTGGTGGCTTTGCTGAAGCAATGACATGATGCTGGTTGTTGCAACACTGGAGGATCAAAACCAGAGAGCAGGGTGTGGGTTTGGCTCAGAAAGTCATCTCCCACCCTGTTTTTTTTTTTTTTGGTTTGTTTTGTTTCGTTTTTTGGTGTTTTTTTTACTGTTGGCCCCTGGGTCTCAAATTGGCAATCAGCGAGCCCATGTGGGAGCCCATTGTGAAACTCCTGGTGCTTTTTCACAGTGGCACTACTGCAACTGCATGCTTTTGCATGTCCTCAGGCACAGTTCCTCTGTCCACTGGGCCACCTTTCAAGCAGCAGAGAGACAAATAACCATCATAAAGACCTTTCGGCACACGCAGAGCTTGTGTGTGTGCACTTAGGGGAGGATGGGATGCTCGTGATCCCTTTTTCCAAATGGCAAAATTACTGTCACCAGCAAAGCTTCTGTATTGGTGTTCAGGGAATTATTATTGATGACGGCGGCCTCTGAACAGGGAAGCAGAGTGCACGCCAAGCCAGAGCACAAAGGACCGGATTACCCTCTGATATTGTGACCCCAAAGTCATGAGTCATGCTGTCACTTTTGCTGTTGTTTGTTTGCATTTTTGCATGGTTAGGGATTGCATGCTTCTCGCTGATGTTTAGCATTCCCTGCTGCAACAGCTAAATGCACAAATGATAAATATTATGAACACTATGAGTTATTGTTGGGCCGGGTTTGGCTTGTGTGTACACACGCAATTAGAAAGTATCAAAATATTCCTTTGAAAACAAAAAGCTCGGGCCTGTCCCAGATCGGAATCCACGTACATTTTCACACCATTATCGACACAGCTGGGCTGGTGTTTAATGCTCCGAGGTGTTGGGGAAGCAGAGGCTCTCCAGTTAAAGGGGTTAATGCGAAGCATATGGCATGTCCAAACACAGTGAGTTATGTAAATGCAAATAATGTAATTAATGTCTTGTTAACAATGTGGAAAATCAATGTAAAGCTACTTTTCATGCCTCTCATTTAACGCTACATGGCTCCACTGACGTCACTTTTTCTGAGCATTTGAATTTCCTGCTCTTCAGCCTGAAAAGAAATGGCCCCTAAATCACTGAAGCTGCACTTTCCCGTTGAAACGGTCTCGGCACTAACAACAATAACAAACATGTTATTTTCAAATCAACTTAATTAGTGGTTATTAAAAAGTTCCTTTCACACTAATGATTGGTTTAATAATTTATGGCTTACGGGAGCAGGCTCTGCCAAGCGCGCTGTCAGGACCCAGTAATGGTTTCTTTTCTCCCTTTCTTTCCAAAGCGATTGCCTCAACTTCATCTGATCTGATGTGCACTGTGAGGAATGAAGACAATACGGAGAGTGCTGCAATATCTTTACATCATTGCCTGATGTTTTTATTCCCCCCTTTCAGGATCTGGAGGAAAGGAGAAGCTTTATGATGCAATGCTATATTGCAGTGCACTCGCATATGTGTGTGTGGGTGTGTGTGTGTGTGTGTGTGTGTGTGTGTGTGTTTGTGTATTCCTGCCAAAAGAGTTCTTCTGTGAAGAAGGGGAAAGGGCAATTCAAATGTGGCCAACACATTAATACTATAACAACACATCTGAGTAGAGCAGCCTAACCCTATACCGAAGTACAGACTCTGTGGTTTAATTGAAGTAATGAAAAAAGTCTATCGAAAAACAACTCATATTTTGACGTATATGTATCAGATGTGGTATTACTTGAAAGAGGAAAGGATAAATCCATAAAAAACGACTTAAGTCCTTAAAAGTCCATGCTTATTAGAGTGTGATGCTTATTTTCCAGTAAATAATGAAGTGAATACTGATATTAACCTTTGTTAACTGCTAGGAATGTGTCAAAAAATGGTTACAAAGCATTAATGAAAGGGTTCTGGCCATTTAGTACATCAAAAACTGGAAATATAACCATTTACACAAAAAGAGAAGTTTGTTTTGGTTTGAGTGTGCCTGTGGTTTTAATTTGTTTGTTTTCAGAAATAGGATATACCATATTCAGACTGCAGGGATGTTGGGCAAAGCTGGGATCAGTTTAAGTTTAGGCTCTGGTTTAGGTCTACGTTTTATATTACAGGTAATAAGTACTTGTATGATATATGTGTAGTGTATGTCTTGATATAGGACATAAACATGCCTGTGTGTGTGTGTGTATATGTGTGCCTGTGTTTGTGTGTCTGTGTATGTTTGTGTGTGTGTGTGTTTGTGTGTGTGTGTTCTGTTTGTGTGTAATTCTGGGTGTGTTTATTAGCAGTGCAGTGCTGAAATAGAAGGTTAGTGTGAGGTGCACTGCAGGGGAGCGGCAGAATAAGAGTCAGGCTTTCTCTGTGAGTTGAGTGGAGACTCCATGGCCTCAGTGAGTCAGTGTGTGTGCTGTTTTTGCCCCTGAGAGCCCTTGCTTACCCCCAAGTTCCCCCCTGGCTAGTGTATGCCCCTGGGCAACTCAGAGGAACAAGCCAGGCCTGTGTGTCACGGTCACTGATGTCATCTCTCAGCAGAGATTTGCGAAGCACACGGCTATAACTTGTATACAGGGCATGCACTGTGTGCCATGAATGGAAGCAAACATTGTGGAAGCCTCGGTGGTATGTTCGTCAGAAAAGAAAAGGAGAGATCTCAGGCTAATTGAGTGTGCAGTCGATGACACAATGAGATGAATCCATGATTAACTGTGCTTTGCTAAGATTAGGGAAGGAAAGAAGGCACAGACAAGGCAACCAGAAAACAAGCAAGAAAATCAGCTTTAAAGGAGAAAAACACAGTTCAGTAGCGGAGCAGAGAACCTCATCAGTTAAAACAGGCATGATGGTAGTGGAGTAAAAGAGCCCTAAAAAGTGGAGCATGTGATTAAGTACAGCAGATTCACTGTGGGAATGTGTCGAATGTTTCAGTATTTCATCATCAGTGCTGAAGTTCTAAACTGCCGACTAAATTACTTGTGGCTTATTAACTGCATTACCTCAGTCTTGACTTGCAGCTCCATTGGTAAGTCGTACTGCATCCTAAACCATATCCACATGTCTTAATAAAGTCCTGGTTGTGGTTTCAGTGGTATGAGATGACTTTTGATGAAGTTTACCGTAACATGTGTGTTGACCCAGGGGAGTAGCACATGGGGGGGGGGGGGGGGGGGGGGGTTCAAACCCCC
>JBBMFX010000007.1:14481194-14499008 GCA_037832545.1 Rhabdalestes septentrionalis | reverse complement strand
TTTATATTGCAAATGGGCTTGCTAAATACTCATTACGGATTTAAACAATGAATTGTCTTCTCGGTGGCTGTTGTTTTCTGTAGATTTAGACCAGGTTTCAAGAGAAGGTAAGCAGCAATCTAGGTTATATCTGCTGTGTTGGTTTGTGTGCGTGTAAATATTTTCTCCTCGCCGGGGAGGTGTATCACAGAACTACTCGCGTTGTTTGCTGTCTGTGAGTGGAGTGTCAGATTTGCAGGGAGCTAGCCGTCCTGTATGGCATTCTACTACTACTTAATAGTATTCAGGCTTTGATATAAAGTGTCTTGCAACTGGCACACCATCTATCATGTGTATGCTATAGTTTTTGTGTCAGGAACAGTTGTGTTTTATGTGTAACCTAAATTAGCCCAAGTTTGTATGGCTAGCTAGGCTACCACTATCCTCGCCACTGCAGTCATTTTTTCACTTTATTGAGGTTGATGTTTGAGAAAAACGTGCTCCCATTACATACAGTACATTGAATAACACCATAACTTCAGCGCAGCAAACAGCATCTATATTTGGTGCTTGATAAAACAAAGCCAGACTGCCTTAACTTAATTGTAGCGTAATTGCAGTGTTCTAGAGTGCAGCACGTTAAGGTATTCTGCCTTGGTTTTCCCTCTGTTTTTGGAAGTTACAGCAAAAACAACCTCTAATTTTTACCAAAAATCAACAGCATTGACTCAAGATATTTTGCTACATGATAAAACTGATGTCCATTGTTCCAAAAATGGTAATAACTCATTTTCGCCCAAAATTGATTTTTCTGTCTTTTGCCTTTGCACGGTAGTATTGTATCCTTGTGTTTTCTGATAATCAATAATACCAATTTCAGACATAAAAAATTAAACTCCAACAGTTAAACTATGCCTTCCTGTCTTATTTGATCGTCGATAGTCAAAATTTTTTTTGCTGAATATTACACCCACAAACCCACAAAAATCTGTACCAGCTGTAAAGTAAAAATGGAAAAATCAACAGCCCTTCCAGTATTTCAAATTAGAAACAAATTACACAGTAAACATTACACAGAAACAAAGTAAACATGATTTTTGAAGGAATATCTTAATCCCTACTTTTTTGGTCTTAACATGTCAGCACGTTTTGGGGATTACCCGGCTCAGAAACACCTGATTCACCTCCCCTGTTAATTGTCAGGTTTAGTGAAACCATCAAACTTTGCTGCCCATCCCTGCTCTAGATACCAGACAATACGAACAATACAAAACACCAACTTAAAATAAAATATTTATGAAGACGTCTGATGTTGTCTTATTGTTTGCGTGAGGGTGGGGCTTTCTCTTTGTCAGTTTTATATTATCATGTTTAGATGCTGTGACAGATTTCTTGTTCAGATTATGCTTGCAAAGCACTGATCTCTTTTACAACTGAAGTTGCACAATCACAAGCAAACTGCATACAAGGACTGACATGGGTACAAGGACTGTACGTATTATGACAATGATTTAAATGTTACAGGAATTATGTTATTATGCTATTATGTTACAATGCTATTATGTTACAGGAATATGTCACAACATAACTTTACTGTGTTATCCCTTTTGTTACCCCAACAAAATTCCCTAACTCAAATATACCGCAAGAAAGCCAACCCAGAAAACAATTTTACCAAAACATTCAAACAGTGGCCACGTGATATCGTCTGATTTTATCAGCCTAGTAATGTATTGCCTTGCTGTGTTATATCTTCTTTGTTGCTTAAATGTTGTTTGTTCAAACCTAAGACAAGAAAATACAGATGCATGTTTATGATCTTATGATTACATAATGTTCTGGCCGTCACAATCACTCTCTTTACCTCTGTGTAGCAGCCATTCACTGACTGCCTCGGTCACGTCAAAGGACAGCCACTCTCCCTCGGCATTGGTGCGCACAACCTTGCTGTCAATGTAGCGCTGTGTGGGCGATGTGAGGTCTTTATGGCCCAGAATCTAGGAGGAGGAACAAGAAACAGTAAGGCCCTCACAGCTCACAGCCCTCTCCAACATCACTTTCTCGTCCCATTCCTGAAGTGTCCAAGTGCATGGACAATCCAGGCTGGCCCTCTGCCCAGCGGTAAAGCTCCGGTTGTACACAGTACAGGAGCACAGGTTTGGTGAAAAGCCCACCCTGGCCCATACACATCCTCTGCCCCCTCCTCCGCCTCCCCCACACCTCCTCTTCCCCCACACCTCCTCCTCCCCCCGTCGCAGGCTCCCTGATCGATTAGCCAGGTCTGGGAAAAAAGCTCGGAGGAGCTGCGCTGGCGGAAACAGATGCTGGCCGGAGCACGCTGTTATTGCTCTGTCCTTCGTGGCTGTGTGTTTACGTTGGACCAGGCAGTCCTTAATGTGTAAAACACTGCTCAGTCTGCAACATTTAGAGAAGCTGAGCCTGCCTCACCTCGCCTCCATGGCAAACGTGAGACATGAGGCTTATTCTGGGCCTCAGAGGCAGAAAGAGATCACACTGGAGACTGTGGAGCCCACAGCTACAGTTACTGGCTTCTGAAGGAGAAACTAGGGCCTCCTACTCATAAACCCAAGTAACAACTGTGCTTCAGGACCTGTAGCTTGTGTGCAACCTGGGATTAGAAACAGTTAACAGGAACCAACCATGAAAAACCAAAGACGAGCAATAATCTTTTACAAAATGTAAAAACTACAACCAGCAAATAAGAAAATCATAAAAATATGTCCTAATCTACTGGATGGATTGATTTACTATGTTAGCTTACACCAAGTATGTTCCAATTTATGGACAAACAGTTTGAATTATTTTCTGGTTTCATCTGAAATAGACAGTTAATTTTAGCTTGCTTTTCAAGCATCTACAGGATGAAAGTCTCTGGTATGCTCTACATTGACTTGAGAAAAACCTTTGGGACGAATAAGCATCACACAGGCTAGCATCAGTGAGGGAATTTGAGCCTGAAATAAATGCTCTCTCTTTGCACTTCTGTACTACATACATCATCATCATCTCTGTGTTAGCAAAAGTGAATCCCTGCTTAGCCAATGTTTATTGCACCTGTCATGGTTGGCTCTGGGCATAAACAGCGCTGTGGGGAGTGGGCCAGAGAGGGGCAGGAGGCAAATGGGGACCTGACAGTGGTGGGTTTTTCACTCAGCCCCCGAGACCCTCCACACTCTAAATCACAACACAACATTCCATACACACTTCTCTCCACATACAAACTTAAAAAGAGAGCTGATCGATGGGCTGGCCCATCTGTTGCAGCCTAAAGCCTCCTGAATGAACACAGACAGAATGTGTAGGGAGAGAGAGAGAGAAAGAGAGAAAGAGAGTTTTCTATTTTAAACTGATTGTTTAACTCACTTTAGTGTGAAATAGCAGTCGTTAATAAGCTAGCACATTAGTGTAGTGTGTCTGTTTCCGTGTGTGCAAAAAATGTTGATCTGACCATGACTGTAAAAAACAAATCTATTACTGTCTAATGACAATAAGACATTCTTTAATTCTAACGTTAACTTAAAGAAAGGTTTTATTCCAAGTTATATTGGAGTTTTTCTACTGGCTAATGCATCATGCTTAAAGAACAGTCGCTGCATTCAAATTAAACGAAAAAAATCACGGTTCCACACTCTACCACAACACTGAGCAAGCAAATGGTGTTCAAAATCACATCATGGATTAAATACAAGAAGTAAGATCCAGGTAAACACAGATGAACAAGATGCAGAGAAACACAGATAAACAAGATACAGATGTAGACTATGATTAGAGGGAGGTAGATCTGTGGTGAGAGTGAGAGAGGAGAGGGGTAGAGGCTGGACAGGACAGTTCTCCCTGAGGATGAGACCTTTGGACTAACTTATGGACTAACACGGATGGGTCACCTGATATAGCTCGATTCGCTGCTCAGACACACGGGCCTTCGGGTTCTGCAGCCTGAAGATCCTCAGCTCTGCCTTCACCAGGTTGGAGGCATTCTTCTCCATGGAATTCACGTCAAACCTGAGCCGTCTGAAGTAAGGGTTGTAGTGGTTTGGAGGGATGGCATCTGTAACATAGAACGAGATTTTGTTATTTAATATCAAAGCCATTGTCCATTGGTGTGTGGGGGCAAAAAGTCAAACAATATTAGTGTACATTTCAGATTTTGGCAGAGCTTTCAATAGTGATGAGAAGTTGCTGCCAAAAGACTGGGGTTACGGAAAGAGCCACATGTTGGACAGTTCAGAGCGTTCCAGAAGACCTCTGGATTACACCTGCAGCCACATCCCATCACTTATTTAAGCAAGGGATTATTTGGAGGATGTTGAAACTGATGATGGATTTCCTATTTCATAACAACTGCGTTTACATCGGAATGAACTCGAAAGTTAAAACTACGATGTCTTGTTACACATATATTTTGACGTGACATATTACGGATAGGATAAGACTTTTTTGATAGAGGCTAATGAACAGCTCATGATATCCTGTGTACCATAAATAAATTCCTGTTTTAGTAAACAAATCAGAGGCAGCTGGGATATGGCCCCGCACCATATGGTGTGTGTATGAGCCCAGTAGTACAGCAACACTCACGTAATACTCTAAACCATGTGTGGCTGCTGTGTGCTTTCACAGGCCCTGGACATCATGTAGCAATACTGGTTCCAATGCGTACACTTCAATTATGTGATGAGAACATCCTTCTGCAAATGAATGATAACTACCAAATGTACGGCCAATTGATCTTTAATACATCCATAATGCTACCATTATTGAAGTATTCTAAACTAGTGTGATAAAGTAAAGGTAAAGCCATAGCTAGTTAAGGTGTTTGTCCATGGAGTAAATGCCCTGCAATATATTAAAACTCTGGCTATAATTTTTAAAATCAAATGGAATGTTTTCATGAAGAGCTAAGCAGGAAAAAAAGCATTTGTTGCTTTGTTGCTTTGGAGTTGGACTGATATCGGTCAGAATCACTGGATCAAATATCAGAAAATGCCTTAACTATCACATAAATGCTAAACTAATCTTTGAGCAATATGCCATAAAGAAGTAGTAATTAAGAGGAAGGCTGTGTCTCAAACAGCTCCCTACTCCTTACAAAGTGAACTACAATACAGGCTCCTGCACCCAGGAGGATATTGTATAATATGTCTCACAACGAGCCACTAGTAATTCAGCCATATTGCACTACAGAAGAAATAGGGAGTCATTTCAGATTCAAAGCACCCCTTACTAAAAGAACGGATATGGCTATGTTAGTAATATAACATGTTGAACATTAACGGTTTATGACAACTGTGTCCTCAGTGCAGCTTTAGTTTGGTTGGTCGGAAAGTTACCATTTACTGAACATTGTACCTTCATGACAAGCTTTTCTTTCAGCTAGAGGTAAATAATGTCGCCTTTCCATGGAAAGTGACGCAATGCTTCCATGTTGTGTAGTTTTTCCTTTACTTTAAGCAAATGCTCTCAGGTTTTACTTAACTTGGAGCTTTCATCAATTGGTGTTCATTTTCTTATGATACATGCTCACGTATCAGTGATCCTATCTGTGAACTACTGCCCTCCACAGTATTGGTCTGGCTCTAATTTGGGCGCTGCTTTGAAAATCGAATTGTCAAATAATTAGTTCTAAAACATAATGGTACACCCGGGCTGCATTTTTTGACCAAAAGAATTTACATTATGGAGAACATCTGAGCACCTCGAATTATGCAAAACCCCACGGTAACTCATTTGGAACATCAAAGATTGGCTAGTAAGCTTACAATATTCTTAACGTCAACATTATCATGTGAATAAGTGGGCAAAAGCAGCAAGAGTCAAATTGATCAAACTGCAGTTTACTAGGAGTGAACAAAGTGGTGCATGACTCCACTCACACAACAGCAGATGTGTGTTCCTAACCATGTGTGAGCCATGTGCATAGCATGCTAGGCGAAACCACTTGTATGATTGTGTGGGCTTAGCAGGAGCCTGCTCACTGGTGTCGGACAAGGCCCGAAGCCCTAAATTGATGGCTGTTAGGGAGCGCAGAAGCCAGGGATTAAGGAGCTGCGGTGGTTTGTTTAAAAATCCTACACAAGCAGTACGTCCATCCAGAGAAGACACAGGGTGAAAAAAATGCTTAGCAGCTGCTCCTAGAGTCAGTAGAGCTAAGAGGACAATCAGGGTCTTCAAGAGGAAAAAACACTTACCTACTTCTATTTCAAAGCACAGAAGTGTGTATTGGTTGAGGTAGACTGAGGTAGATTTGTCCATGCAAAAGCCATGCCAGAAATGATTATCAGCTATCAGAATTGGTGTAGAGACTGAACTGTCAGAGATAGCCCAGGACAGTGTTTCCAGTGGTAATACATGGTTTGCTTTTACATTTTGATTTTGTGCTGTTTTGTCACCATGTCATTTCCATAGAAGTGTGACATAAACACTGTATTATGAAGTGCTGAGGATCAAATGAAGGTCCAACAATGTATTTTTAGGGTCCAATAGCTGTATCAGTTGGATGCGGAGGTGGTGAGTGACAGGAGAATGGTGGCGAAACTGTCATCCCTTTTGGACAACATTTCCCACCCCATGCAGGAGACTCTGACAGCTCTGAGCAGTTCCTTCATCCACGATGTGGGACGGAGAGATTCCGCAGGTCTTTCCTACCAACTGCTGTCAGACTTCATGACAAAGACTCTTCCAGATGACCACACACGTGCAGTCAGTCACACACACAGTGTAAGTGCACCGTTAAGTGCAACTTACTTACAAGTGCAATGGTTCTTTTACAATATGGTCCAGTTTACACTATGTTTCTATTTGCAATATGTGCAATGCCATGTAGCTACAACAGCTGGCAGAATGTGCAATACTGTGTGTTTTGTTTTATTTTATTTTAATTTATATATAATGTAATACAAATGTGCAATCCTGTCTTGCAATAACAAAAGTGCAAAAGAAGTCTGACTTACTCCTATATTTGTATAATACTGCTTATCTTATCTTATCTTATCTTATCTTATCTTATCTTATCTTATCTTATCTTATCTTATGATAATATCAGCTCATTGTGATGCCCAATGAAGTTGCCAGTATCAACAAACTGCTGCCAATAAACTACCAATTAATAAGACCTTGTTTTATATTATGTCCAAAAAACACAATGGAATGAAGAAAATAACCCCCTTCTGAGGTTTTAATGGTTTCATTCTGGGATGCCTGTCTTTACAGGACTCCAAAGCCTGCTTGAATACATTATACTTGTAAATTAAAACACACATACACACACACACCCTTTATGGTAAAAATAACAAAAACACGTAAAATGTTCCATAAAAACTTTTAGCATGAAGACAGTACTGACCACACAAAGTCATTCTATGGTGGAGGGAAAGGTAACTGATAGAAACCAACAAAATGCTACACACCCTGCACAAGGAAACATTTTTGCAAATGGTGTGAGAGTGATGAACAAGAAATCTATGCATAAAGTAGAGGAGCTTTACCAAGTAAAAGGGTTCTTCCTACAACATTTGTATTATAAAGAGGTTCTATATCTTATATATCTTATGTATGGTCCACTGAGAATTTCTTCAGGTTACCAAAAAAAAAAAAAAAAACGTCATATAACACATCCCGGCATACATTTTAAGACAGTCTGCCACAATATTTATATTACACTGAAGAGTTTAGGGATTGTTTTCCTGTCTGGGATTAGGCCTATACCTATACTATATTTAATCTACAATAGAGAATCTCCATTCATATAATTCTTGTATAGTAAATGATTAGGCTTAGTCACTTTCCCTGTTTCTGTTGTTTGAGTTCATAAAATAATTGGCAATATGGCAGTTCCTAATTGAGATGTCACTGGTATATCTGTCAATAAAGCAGTGTTCAGACAAAAACTACAGGAGACTTCCATTTTGAACTATTTTCAATTAGCTGATCTTATTGACAGCAAAGTACTGACAGGCTCATGTATGACAATTCACAGTAATAAATATTTGCAAATTAGTCAGAAAAGCAGCTCTCCACAAGTTACCATAGCCTGTTTTTGATATAATTTGTAACATCTGCTTTTAAATGTCTAAATTAGTCATGCTCTCTCTCTCTCTCTCTCTCCCTCCTTCTCTCTCTCTCTCTCTCTCTCCCTCCTCTCTCTCTCTCTCTCTCTCTCCCTCTCTCCCTCTCTCCCTCTATGTGTCATAGTTGATCAGTGACAGAGAGCCAATACTAACTTTTCAGTGTGTGACCCGGAGGACAGATGGTCCAAGACTAACGAAGCTCTTGCTAGCTTCCTTCCCATCCATCAATAGAAAAAAAATCACACTTCAAACTTCCAGCGGGCCAGCTTAAGGAGCACAGTTTACATAAACTTCTCCCAAGCATCCTGCCTCTATGAATGACTCTGCTGTGCTCAGTCCTACACTGGAAGCTTTGAGCTGAGAGCAGCCTCAGCAAAGCCACGCTGCTGTGGTGAACACACGCTATTGTGTGTTTACACACAAATTACGTCACGCCCACATACACACACACATGATGAGACCTCTAATCCTAATATACCACAGTTTTCCTGTCACACAGCAACCCACTGGGGAATTTAGGCTGACTCAGTAAGCAAACCACCGATTGACTGAGGTTCAGTAGCAAGGAGGAGAGTCAAACCACGCTACCACTGATTTATATGAACGTGACATGAAAATGATCCACCACAACTGGCGCCGCTGTGGGCCGAATGCATGCGCGCTCTCACTCAAAGCACAATTAGGACCCACTGCAGTGATGTCACATCAAGCAGTGAGCTCACGCAATGGGGGTGGCTTGAACTGTCAAGTAGAATAAAAACCAAATATATCACGACTAAAAAGAGAATGCACATATATTTCAGAAACTCATCGACAAGAAATAGCTAAAGTCCTAAGACTTGCCAATTTATTCCTTCATTACACATTTCTAAGAGAAGACGCTATCACTAAGCGTTGAGAGAACTGCCTTTATGATCGAGTGACTGGTTTAATTTGAAATATTGTCAGGCTTATTACTACCTTTTAAGGTGCTGGAGGTGAGCAACAGGTCACATACTGTTCTGATGAAGTATGAGATAATTACGCTGAACCCATGGTTGTTACGGAGGAAAAATAATTATAAATGCAACTTCTTTTGTGCTGGTCAGGGGTCGGTTATAGTTGCGAGAAGTATCCACGGCAGATTGCTTTGAAAAAGCTATATAAACTTTTAAGTGATACTAAAAGCTTTATTGATGCAGAGCCTTTACAGTATACGGAGGGCCGTTCAGCTCACACCTCTCATTTACAAAAATGCAACCAAAATTAAGTGCATTGCCTACTGAAATAGCATTTCATATGGAAGGGTGGGACCTGCATGTTTAGCGACAGAACAGCTGAGCTTGCAAATCCAAATGCTTTAATTTCAGTGCACAAACTATGGTTCATGCAGACTGTTTATGTTATCACACTCTGACATTTTCTGAATATAGCAAAATGTTTTACTACTGCCTTCCTGAGTAAGAATATGATGAGTTAGATAACAAACTTTGCCCAGTGAATCAGGAATGGTCAAAGCACACTGCATTTATACTGATTATTTTATTATAGCATGGTGTTCTATACCATGAGGAATGTTAGTTTTCATTAGTCAGTCAGTAGCTGTCATTAAGTCAGCTGAGGTCTCACTAAACATCTTTTCACTAAACATGCTGCCACATCACTTTTGGAAGTGTAGTCACTCCCCTGGAAAAATGGTTCATGGGGAGCCAAACTCAGTTCCGCTAAAGCATCACTCCATTTTCGCATGTTTAACAGGTACACTGGGTTAGCACTTCAAAATTTGGGACAACATCTGTTTGAAATGCACCCCAATCAGTTCCACCAGCCTGCACCGAATTCAGGCCTACAATCTATCAGACGGTTCTCATGAAATAGGATACACCTAAACTATTTATAGCACTACACAATTGTCATCAAGCAAATTTGTGGGGTTGCCAAGACACTGCGAATAATTATGTCGAGTTTACACATGTAGAACATACCAGCATTTGCACATGCCCTCTCTTCACGCTCCCCTTCATAAATCACTCAATCCCAGGCTATTACAAACATTTGGCTAATATATCCTGAATGGCTTCCTGAGCGAGCAGCACTTGTGATGAACAGGAAGAAACTTGCACTCATAGCCATCAAACACAAGCTTCCTTCCTGAAGGGGAAGGCTCACACACATGCCTTTACCTCCTTTCCTGCTTGGCCCGGAGGCCTGTGTGCAGCAGCAGTCGATCCACGCTTGGCCTGTTGATAATCAGCCACTGCCACTAAGTCTGCATTCACCCAGCTCTAGGACAGCACAACTCCATGCTACCAACCTCGCCTCATTTACTCCCTCAACTATGCACATACACATATACAGACACAAGGGCATGGACGTAATGTTTGTTTCCCTGCAGATTACATACATACTAGTAGAGGAGCTGTTTACCCTGACCTGGACATGCCTCTTTGGGGCATTACGTTAAATAGACGTAGACCGAGAATGCGTTTGCAGTGTCCTTTGCTCCTCTGCTAACCCCGGATTTGTTTTCTATGTGGTGGATTCACTCCAGAATGTCCTGCTGAACAGGAGTGTGTGGGCTTGAAGGTTGGCCTGCCTTCTCAGTGACAGCACTGTCTGTCCGTCCGACTGTCTGTCTGTCCTTGAGCAAGCAGAAATAAATGCTGTTGCTAAGCAGGCCTTCGGCCTTTTGCAGTGTGAAATGCAGACTTAGATGGGTGTTTTGTGTTACTCACACATAGGCAGACACTTACACAGGTACACACACATGGACACAGATAAAGACAGAGACAAAGACACGGTCAGACACATACACAAGACTGCCAAAATAAACCTCAGTCAAAGCATAACCATAATTCTATTTTAAAAACAAAAAGCCAGAGTTTCTTTCCAAAGACACATTCCTTTTCCTCTTCTGTGTCTTTTGAGTCACCACAAGAATTGAAATACAAGTCACACACAGCGCACACACACAATTTTAGGCTGCTGTGTATAATATTGTCATGGCTTTAGATTTTAGTTGCTGTGGAGACAGGGGGCATGACATGTGGCTTCAATAAAACCCTGACATTAAGGATCTTATTTATGAGGAGATATTAATTGCCTTGGTTGTTACAAGCAGTGAAATCGGGGGAAACATCCAAACATTTGTTCAAATTTCAAAAGACGTTACTCTGAGACTTATGACTTTCGAGAAATGACCGGATGCAACTGTTTGCTACTTTGGAGTCATTTTTACCACTTGAAAATGGAAACTGAGACAAAATATTGGTGGTGCAGCACTAAAAGCTCCAGGACGGAGAGTAGGAGGGAAAGTATTTGACCTACTTTTGTGCATTTCTCACTTCCGTAAGATATGCTCTCGGATTCTCCCTGCTTCCTCTGTAGAAGGACACTCTGTTCTCTGCTTCGCACACTTGTGTCAGGAGAAAGAGGGGGAGAGAGAGAGAGAGAGAGAGAGAGAGAGAGAGAGAGAGAGAGACTGAAGGAGAGAGAGAAAAGGGGAAGTTGAAGGTGCTGACCATATACAGGAGTGGACAGGCAGAGGGGTAGAGGAGCTCACGTAGGTCTGACTTTTCCTCCATTCGTTTACGTGGCAAGACTGGAGAGGCTGAGAAGACTTCTGGCTGAGTCAAGGCCTGTAGCTGCTGGAACTGGATCCAGACTTACCATAGAGAGCAGCAGGAAACCGGTGGAGGAGTGGGAGTGCAGGGAAAGAGAGAGAGAACAAGAAAGGAATGGCCTGAGAAAGGAAGGAACTTCAGAGGAGATGGAGAGCGATGGAGAGAGACAGTCAAAGAGAAAGAGTGAGAGAGAGACAGAGTGAGAATGAGAGAGAGAGGGAGTAAGAAACAGAGAGAGAGAGAAAGATGGAAGAGCACTCCCGTCTGTGTCATTCCCTGCAGACGCCTCCGCCCATCCCCTCACCTGCCAATAGCAAATTGAAAACAACTCTGCACATAATCCTTGGGAACTAAAAATACCTGCCGCTTTTGAAGGCTCCGTTCATGAAGTCCTGTCAGTCTGCACATGATTCCTTCCCAGCAACAACACACACACACAGACACACACAATGACAGGGGAAGGAGTTAAGAGATGGACGAAGTGGAAGGCACTGTTGTCTTGTTGGCATTTTGTACATGGATCCTCTCGACTGTTGTATGGCAACCAGAAAACAAGCAACTGCAATGAACAGAGGTCTCAGTGACCCCGTTAAAGTTAGTGGAGACAGACAAAAGTTTAGTACTTTATCAAATTGTCAAATTGGCAACTGTTGCCATGGTTTTATGGTTGATTTGCAAAGAAATAACATCGGCCAGAAACAAAGGCGAATTCACAACGTGTCACCCTCTTCCGCTTATTCTCTCTCTCTCTCTCTGTCTTCTATCTATGTCTGTCTTTCATTTTCTTAATTCTATCTGCTCCACTGTATACTCTGGTGTTGTGTGCTGAACTGTGAAATCATAATAGAGATAAACAATAGTACTGGCTGGGCTTGGCATATTCTCTCACGCAGCCTCCTCACGGCAGCCTCCCCAACTCCATTAATCTTTAGTGGCGCTCCATACAGCTTCGCAGCCTCAGTGCATCCCTCCAGCACACTCTCACTCCTCCAGAGCCTGGAGAGATAGATGGGCTCCAGATCACTTTCCCACACTGCGCTTTACTTGTGTTAGAATATCGTATTACATGGGACCTGTGCTCTTGCTGTAAACACTACGAAACCGTTGGAGGAACAGTTGTTATTCTTCTGCACTTTCGTCCCGCGCCACCCGCTCCCCCCGTTACTCTCTCCCCCTGTTACGCAATAGAGCTTGGCCGCTGGAGAAGCGGCAGCACATCCAGGTCTTGCGTAAGTTTACTGAGACCCGCTTTTCAACAACAACCCCACCGTGCAGAGACCCCTGAAGCCTATGGACTGAGTCTTCAGAGACAGAAAGAAATAAATAAAATAGAGAGAGAGAGAAAAAGAGAGAGAAAGAGAGAGGATGAGAGAGAGTGAGAGAGAGTGTGTCAGAGAGAGAGAGTCAGAGAGAGAGTGCGAGCGAGGGGAGGAAAGAAAAGAAAAAAGAGGAAAGAAAAGGAGCGAGGGAACAAAAAGAAAACACAATAAAAGGAAAAAGATGGAGACAGACAAAGATAAAGAGCAAGAGGGCTAGAAAGAGAAAGCCAGAAGAGGATGACAGAGAGAGAGAGAGAAAAAGAGAGGGGAGAGTGAAAAGACAGACAGGCAGGCAGTGAGAACGGGAGAGAGAAAGATAGTGAGCGAAAGAGAGAGACAGACAGAGATAGAATTAGAGAAAGAGAAAAGAGATGGAATTTGTTTCATTTGATCCAAAAAACTGTGGAAAGTAAACAAATATAGGACGAATAAGATCCTAGTGTAACATTTACGGCCAAATGCAAAGTGTCAAACTGGTACATCCTATACACATGCACATACCTACACACACACACATGTACAATGGACACAGGGCTTCATAGATTCTGCAAGATTCACACCAGAGCCAATGAATTGCAACGTGCAACACATTACTCCCAAGGAGGAGCAGTTCATGAACCGCGGAGCACGGAGCAACAGATCAAATGGAGTTGTTGGCCGCATATCCCCCATTACGCTCCCCAGGCCTGTGTAAATAAAATGTTATCACATGCGCGTTCGCTCCTTGTGGGTTGCTGGAGATCAAACTCTATTTGTTTCCACTGATATCACACAGATGCGCCGGAGTTAGCGGGCTGCACGTTAGCAGAGGCTTCCCCAGACGTAGACTCATCCCTCTCTCCCTCTCTCTCTGGCCCTGCGTCCCGCACACTTGACTGCGTTGGGTTGTTTTCGGGAGAGCCCCTCCACACCACAGTGTTTATTTACAGAGGGAGAGGCAAAGAGGGGTTCGAGTGTTCTCTTGGAGTCACTAAACATAATCTGTCATGCAAACGCACTGGGCTTCTCGTGAAGCTGCACAAACACTGACACACTTCAAGCTCTTAGGCTCTCACTCACATACGCATGCACATGAAACAACAGCATATGCACACTCCTTTATTCTTGCTGGCACGTGCTCATTATTAATCCTGAATGCATATAATACATAAACATAACATCACCGCCCAAAGTGTTTCCTCACCAAAGAACATACAAAATACAAGTATTTGCAGGTATGGCAGTAGGTTATCCAACATAATACCATGTGACAAAGCACTAACAAAAAAAGGCAGGCCACTGCACCATGTTGTTTCTTAAAAACAGTTATTAACATTTCACACAAAAGTTTGCAAGACTTTTCATGTCTATACTGGTACAGTTCTGATATTATACAGTTTAAACCTTGCAATTATAAAAGCTAAGATTTCACTCAGTGCTCAAGCAGAGCAGGGCTGCATATTTTAAGTTACGACAAATTGTCTGTCACTCTCTATTATGATATTAGCCCTTCCAGTACTGATATTGACAAAAAAACATTCTTTCAAATGTCACCAATTTGCACCTACTCAAATCCAGGGGTCAAACTGGGCCAAGGAATGCTGTAGCAAAGCTTCACATCTTTGACTTGTGTTAACAGGCAAACGAACCTGGTCTCTTTGACTGTAACTTGATGAAAATGTAATTTGTTAATGTTTTGTATATAATCTTTGTGAAATCCACACAACTATTCAGTGTGATGCACTACACAGTGAAATTAGCTCAGCAAATTCTTGCACTCAATGCAGAAAGGATTGCATAAAAGTAGGCACTGCATTACATAGGAGTCTGTGCCACCAATCCCTTACGCCCAGGGGGGAGCTGCTCTGAGCATGGAGTTAAAAAGCACAGGAAGGGTTCTTGATGCAAGATAGCATCATTGTTTGGAACAGTTCATTTCAATAGTGTAAAGGGTTTGAATGATCTGTTTTTGAAGATATATTTTAATAAATTAGACTCCAACACTAACAAACCAGGAATTTTAAAGCAGCCAAGCCAATGAGACAGAACTAGACAGGACATTAGTTTTACATTTTCATATCAGTATGAGAACTATATACCACAAACACTTAACAATCCATGCCTTTGCACATTATTAATCTGTGGATAAAACAGGGCTCCCTCACCTAAAACGTCCAAATTTAACCAACCTACAAATCCAACCTATTGCATTAGAATAGTTACCTTTTTGACTGGATTCAGAGTGGGAACAGAAGAACAAAAAAAATAACAAAGAGACTTCCTGACATCAAAACCAGAACCAGTCTGACATCAGTCTGAACTGTAGACTCAAGCTTGTAGTCACAGGAATGCAAGTAAATCTCATTACTTAACCTTGTAATTTTGGAATTATATAATTTATTCAAACTGTATAGTAATATAGTATTAACTAACAACTAGTAAATCCATTAGGCTCCTTTTTGGATGACTCCATCTAATCAAATGTAGTTATAAAACAAAATGTTACTCTTTGGAAACAGTTAAATACTAGTCATTTTTGGAACTTTAGTCTTGAGCTGGAATTAATCTCATTTGGATTGGTCTTTACTTGATCTCACTCCCATTTGGACACATTTTACCTGATCTCACTCCCATTTGGACACATTTTACCTGGTCTCACTGATTTACCATGAAATTCTAAAATACTGCAACATTTTTCCCAATAGCAGTCTCAGCAGTGAGGAAGGTTGGTTGTTCTAATGGCTAGAAAACTGCTCTGGATGTCATGATTAAAGAAAGGGTTAGTGATGTGGTTGCATAAACTGTCCATTATACTCTGTTTCCATGAAGTGTTACATTACCAACTTGTTTCCAAATTAGGATTTACGGAACGAGTGAATAAACAGAAGAATAATGCTTTTTAAATAAGTTCATAACCAGTGAGTACCAACACCTATATTTTTATAACTAACACTAGAGTCCTCCGCCTAATTACATCTGAAGCTGTCTTTTAAACTGGACATGGAAAACATGAAAATAATGTAATGAAGCCGGATTTTATATGCTGAGAAGTGCAATTCAAAATAGCAGTGAATAAAATCTGATTAGTCCATATGGTTTCTGTTTACCTGAGTTTATAATTACAGCCTTAAGTTAAAGTTTTTATTATGCTAATTGGTGACCTTATAAAACTCCATCAAAATGCTTTTTGATAAGGATTCAACTTCCAGTTATTGAACAATTTGACTACTACTTAGCTTAACCACAAGAATGTCAGCCTTTTGTGTGCACTAAGTGGTTCAAGTAGGTTTTCACAATTATATGGAAGTCCACTTGATAACTCACAATGCGGCCAAGGGCCTAAATCTGCCTCTTCACTAAAACAGACTGTAAAAGTAAATGAACACATTTTACACTTAGTCCAAACATTCATAATAGTGAATAATGCAATTTGTATCTTCCTGACTGAGAAATGTGCCTTTCCGGAAAAAAACCCCACTTCAGCAGCTCCCTAATAGACCATATCATCACAAATCATTCAAGCTCAAAAAACACAACCCCCATAAAATGACTGCAACTTAGAACATTTCCGAGCCCTGTGTTCGTGTACGCACACAGTGGATGCCTTGTGTTCATCTGCACATAGCCACAAGGGAGCTCTATACTTGACTGCAAGGCCCATACATTTACCAACATGTGGACAGGACTACAGCATGCTTGCTTTCGTGCATGCATGGACTTTTAATAAGGAAGAATACGCACAGAAAAAAAGCCACCTTTTTATTACATGGAATATATAGATGTCTAATGGATGCTCCTTTTGGTCATGACGGTTTCTATGAACTTTTCTTCTTTGAATAATTCCTATGTCAATATGTATAGCCAAGACAAACTAAGAACATGCTGAACCGCTGATGCAGCAGCACAGTGTGCTTACTAACACAGCACATTATTTTAAATGCTGAATGTTCTTAATAAAAGAGGCAACCAGTTACTTTTGAAAATATTAATGTTGGAAAAAAAGTCCCTCTCGTACACCCACACACATTTGCACAGAAAGAAGTCTCTGTAATAGGTGTGCAGTGATATACGCTCTCAGGTTCATTATGATGAGGTCTAGATTCAGGTTTATTTGTTAAAGATGGCTTTACTGTACTGAGCTCTGATTATATATTGAACATATTTTGTATGAGAAAAACAACAGGTTAAAATATGTAATGTGTCCAGTTAGATAGGATGACCAGGTTTGACCAGTGAGACTGAGTTCCAAGAGACATTTCTGTGATACACGTTCATGTTTCCATTGTTTTATATTCCAATTTCTCAATACCACACCGATGCTGTTAGATCCTCAGTCTGTGCTATACACCAGTGTACCAGGGCTTGGAGAAGGGGTTGTATAGAGTGTTGAATGAGGGGCTGCATGAGTGTTGTGGGGCTGGGTAGAAGGAAAGGGTGGAAAGGGGAGAGGGGTGCAGGGCAGGGAGAGCCTCTCCGGTGACTCGCGCTCCACACCCCAGCAGCAGTGTGTCTCTCCGGCTGGAATTTTCCATGGAGCATGTGGCATAGAGGAGCACAGTGAAGCATATATCCACGCTGCTGCACTCTAGTTTAAATAGGGTTATAATGTGGGCCCTGCCAGCTCTCTGTCTCTGGCTGAGCCCCCCCTCTTCTCTCTCTCTCCCTCTCTCACCCTGCATTTTTGTGTGGCTTCCAGTGCCGTTGTGCCCTGCAGTGCTGCCTGTGAGGACTTCCTGGCGCCCAACCAAATAAGGCTGATACCCTCTGCATTTATGTGTATGTGTATGTGTGTGTGTGTGTGTGTGTGTGTGTGTGTGTGTGTGTGTGTGTGTGTGTGTGTGTGTGTGT
>JBBMFX010000007.1:14471516-14478081 GCA_037832545.1 Rhabdalestes septentrionalis | reverse complement strand
TGCAGAGTTACCCCTGGGCTCAGAATGTTGTGGGTTTGAATCACAGGACTGCCAGTGTGCAATGTACTGTTCCACACACTGCTCCGGAGGTGTTGTAGTCCTGGCTTCCCACTGCTTCACATCAGTTAAACACAAAGAAAGAATTTCACATTGCTCACAAATGACTATAAGGGGCCACTTAACTTGTTAGCTGTATAACTCTCATAGCAAACATCAGCCATCAAACACTGACTAGCCTGGTTGGTCTTAGGTGACCCATAACACCTGAGGCAGGGATTGTACATTTGGTTTTTTTAAATACCAAAGCATCTCTGCGCTAAAGGTTACACACATGCTAGGTTCATTTTTAAGGACAGGAACTCTATGATAGAGATTAGAGTTGTGAATAAATTCTCTGACTACTGGCGACACCCTAGCCTTATTGGAAACGTGGAGAATCCTGTTACGCTTACCCATTTATTAATCAGTGACCTGTTTGGCCACTGCACAATAGAAGACCAATATAGAAATGGCACCTATGGATAAGCATCCTATCTACACTGTTGTGTGTGGAGGCATTTCCGCTCCCGCCCGCCATTTCTACCTGCGGAGAGTGAAGCTCTGAATGTTTCCCCACTCTCACAATCCTATAACCCACAGCGCCAAATTGATTTACACTTACACTCCAGGGATGGTCCTGTTTTTTTTAATCACTTGCCAACTCAACCCCCCCTCTGCCCACCACCCACACCAAACCTCTCAGCCCAAAACCCAACGATCGATCAGCTATGACAGGCTGCCAGAAGTGCACTGACCGCCTAGTTCACTGGTGTGAACCATATGTGGCCACTAAATCAGTACCCACTCAAGACAGATGTGGAGCGGAAAGAGGCCTTTAATCGCATGTGTGCGCACGTGTGTGTGTGCGAGAGGGGAAGGTGTTTCCACATTAAACATGGTGTCAAAAAAGCCCAGCAGTGATCCGGCTTAGGCACCTGCTCTTTCTCAGAGGAACCCACCAAGACCCAAGCAGGTGAGTTTCTGTAATGCAGAGAGCCGCTCAGGACAGGGAGATGAGCTGGGGAGAGAACGTGTACAGAAACGTAGAGAGGACATATTCTAGGGCCAAGTGTCAACAAGGCCAGGGGGAGGCTGGCATTCCTCAGTGAAAAGGCGCAGTGTTATTGTGACGGATGGCCGATTTACGTGGCGAGACAGGTCAGCTGAAGCTCGCTGTTGTTGCCCTCTCTGGGCGGTAAGGTGCTGGGCAAATATTTCCATTCAGTGTGTGAAGACAACCAGACAGGGGTAGAGAGAGAGAGAGAGAAGAGTAAAAAAGAGCAGTCAGCAAAACTGTCATTCCTGCATGGCTGCTCCCTAAAAGGGCACACACACTGAGCAAGCCTCAGACTTCAGGCACACAGTCAGACCTGCACTTAAGCTGGACTCACCACACACACATTACAAAAGTTACCATCCTGGAAATAGGAGAAATATTCCAACAGCAAAGACACATATATTATCTCTACAGTAACTCTACAGTAACTTGGGATGCAAGAGTGAGTCAACGATAAGTTAAAAGGTAGATTCCTGAAGAGCATCCGGTTATTAACTCCAATATATTAACAGAAATGGGACTTCCTCCAGGTCATATCGGCACAGAGTGACCTGACCCAACTGACTTACATACCTTGCTTATCCAGTGCACTAGAGTGTGGCAACGGCACCACCTTGTGCTCTCATTTATAAGCACAAAGGAACAAACTCATTGAAACAAATGCAAATAATATATACTATCATATCTTTTAAATAACAACTGATTTACCTCAGACTACACTACACTATATTAAGGTTCTGAAAATACTATAAATGGACAAAAGTATTGGGACAAAGTTGTTTTTCAGGATTTTGGCTAGGCCCTTAATTCCAGTAAAGGGCAATCTTAATGCTTCAACTAACCAAGACATTTTGTACAGCGCAACGCTTCCAACTATGCTGACACAGTCTGAGGAAGAACCTTTTCTTTTCCGACACGAATGTATCCCAGTTCACAAAGCAAGCTCCATAAATACATGGCTGGATGAGTTCAGTGTGAAGAACTTGACTGGCACACACAGAGCCCTGACATCAACCCTATTCAACACCTTTTGGTATGAACTGGAACAAAGTTCATCCCAAATCTTGTGGGAAGCCTTCCAAGAGGAGTGGAAACTGTTAGAGCTGCGAAGAGGGGACCCACTCCCTATCGAAATGTATGCACTTGAATTCAATGTCACTAAAGTTGGTGTATTGGTCTGGCATCCCAATAGTTTTGTCCACATAGTGTACTTGATGCAACAGCCACAGGTATGCGAAGTCAGTGGCCTGACTTCAAAACAGGCACCGCAACTTCATAATAACTGTTCCAATGATTTAACAGAAACTGTTCAAAAATCAACAAGCCATATAAAAGGAATTTATATTAACAAATAAAAACTGTACAAAGAACAAAAATGCTCAGCATATTTTACAGTATTCTTTGTAAAGATGTGGCATTCCATTAATGAACAAAGAGGTGCAGCATCCAACAGCACCCAATCCAGTCTCAGGGGTCAAATTCACTACAATCTGGATAACAGGTATTCGCTGGAGAGTTGCTCAATAGAATCTGCTCCATGACACCCAGTACACTTATAAGATGAAGATCATACAGAAACATTCCAACATGGGCACACAGACAAGACTGTGCTGAGATCAGTCCGAGTCACTATTGAAATCCTCTGCATCCCCCGGCTCCTCTTCTCCCTGCTCTGCATCACTTGCCTTGTCCCAATCCTTCATGGATGCACCCATCATGAAATCATCCCTCAGGACGTTCCACTCTGGCTTCTCCTCTTTAACCTCTTCAGGCTGTCAGGGAAAAACAGAACTGTGTCAATACCACAATAAACGTAAAATAAATTTTAACTATCTCCACCTACTCTCAATCTACCACATATGTAACATTGAAACACATTAAAGAAAGCACCACACACCTGTTGAATCAAAACAGTCTAACAACAGTAGCCAATGAGAGGATTTTAGCACTTGCTGATATTTGCTATAAGTGTTTCAAATCCTAAACTTAGTTCTTTCACTAAATACAGGGAAATATCAAGCTACTGTCTGGTAATTAATTTTACTCTACAGACATGGCTGATAAAGATTCAATTGAAAAACACTGACACATTACATATAGAATAATGGGCAAAAATTCCAACATAGATTAAGACGCACAGTGCCACCATGTGGACAAAAGCAGGACAAAACCAATCAGATTGAATAATCACATTTGTCTTTACTCAGGGGCCAAACTTGGGTGATTTTAGAAGCAAGAGAACACAACATGGTACTTTAATGCACAATTACTATTCTTTTGCTACATTATATAAATTAGAAAACAACATATACATAAATGTAGCCTATGAAAAGCGTATGGCACATTTTATTTGTTGTTTCATATACAATCAAATGAATTGAAATGTGAAACGTCAGTGTTTTCTGATTGAGTGTTCAATCATTTAATTACATGCGATAACTTATGATGTGCAACAGTCATACCATTCGAAACATTACTTATGTCAAGATTACTTATATGCTACTTATCTCTATTATGTGCACTAACACTCCTAACCACCATCAACGTTACTAGCGATTCACTACACTGTGAGTTACTTCTCTAGAGAATGTATATCCAGCATTAAATATACAGTATACTCTTTCACTTTGAGTTTCTTCAGCAGAGCATTTATTGTATTTATTTAGACTTTATATTTTATATATTGTTCTTGTCTCAGTGTCTCTGTGCAGTCACATTAAAAGCAGCTTCTTCTGCAATCAATAAAGTTTTGTTAAACATTTAGCTTAATTTACAAGAAAGAAATGAATTTAAATACTTTTCTGAAAATTGATCTATATTGTTCTGAAATCGCTTTTAATTTATTTCTCCGAATTGTTTGGCTCATTTTACAATAGATGGAAAAATTCTGCAGGTTCAGCAGATAGTCTTGATCAATATAGAATGTATGGTTTGAAAAGTATGGCTTTAGTTCACAGTGCATTCCAAAGATGAAAGAAAAAGGCTAACTGAAACATGGTGGAATGGGCGAGACAGAACATCTCATAAGAACCCAATAATGAGGTTGGAGTCAAATAAGGATTGCGAATAAGGATTACGTATCTTGTTTTGACGGATCCTTGTGGAGGCATGTCAACTATTCTGAGTGAAACCAGACAGGTCAGATCCGTAGATCTTTTTTTTCTATTTGTATTATGACAGTGAAAAAAAAAAACACTTAATAAGAAAGCAGCTCCATTAGTCTGCTTTGACGTTCTATCACTTCACACAAGATCATAAAGGTATTTATAATTCCTGGAGCAACATCCTCAAGTCATCATGTTTTGGCCACATAGTCTTACCACAATTTTGAAAAACACCCAGGTGTTGTCTCCTTAACAAAATAAATCTTCTCAGAAAACCTATTCAGAAGCACCACTTTGACGACTCACATAATGAAACAGCCACTCACTATAGATTTTTCTTTCTTGACGGTAGGTATGACGGCTCCAGCTGTCCCTCGAAGTATATCAATAAAGTCTTTTTTTGACACAGAGGAGATGACCTTCGCCTTCTTCCTTTCGGAACCACCAACTTCCTTGATTTTGTCATCAATATTCTGCTGGTGTTTCCGCACTGCATTGAACAACTGCACTACACCTCTGAGACGCCCAGAGAATAAATAAACATGTTAATTAAATGTGAGGAAACACAGACTTCATGAATGAGGAGTGAAGAACTAGAACACAGATTACACTATATCCGAAAGAACAATTAAATCCTAAAATAATAAAGTGTACTAGCACTGTCCATACAGCATGGTCTATTGAGCAGCCACTTTGTAAGCCTCTTTGTTAGTCTCTTGCTCTTTTCAGGCATAGAGCCGTTAAGTAAACTACAGGGCCACAAGAATGACACCTGAACACCCCCCTGCCCTTACGTCACCTCCTATATTAAATTTCCACATTACCTTAAATGTAGGTTATAAGAAAAGACATGTTTGGTCTCCAAAAATTGCTTCTTTTACAATAGAAGTCAAAATGATTTATTATTTGTTAGCTATATCAACATCTTAACTCAAACTGTTGCAATATGAACCTCACTTTCAGCAAACAAACATTTTATGCTAAAAGTGAGGTCCCAGTTTGTTATTGTAAATGGTTCCTGTCTTAAGAACCAAAAACACTTCCTGACCTGTATCATTCATCAATCAATTTTTAGGTTGTCACAAAAATATTGTACCGAGAACAGATGACTGTTACACGATCAGGGCTTCAACACTGCCTACCAGTCTGCAGCAGAGAGTTTGTGTCCTAGTTTTTGGGGGTTTTTAAGCACAAAAAATAACAGTTCTCACAATGTACCAGAATAGAAAGATATTTGGTACATTCGCATTCGCGTGTCATCCTAGAAACCTTCACACTGAAAACATTTAGCACAAGCCATTCTACCATTACTGATTGTATCCTTAATTTTTTTATGCTGCTCAATTCAAATATATTTCGAAATATATTTAGTCATGTAGTATATGTTACTAATTGGGGGTGGAAATAAATGATTACATTAATGAATGACATGCGCACTAGCCGTATAACCAATAAAATATTAGTCTTAATAATCAGCACAGCAGTCTATTCTTGTCTACATTATTCAAAACCTTTATAAATAATCTCAATCTTACACGTTTAAACAACCAGCAGATTACACACCGTTAGACATTAACAACAGAAAATTTCTGCAAAATAACCTACCTGGTAGCAGTTCTCTGTAGATTTCTCTCCTTCTCTTTGTCTTGTACTATGTCTGGTTTGATGCGACACATCATCTCCCAAGCTCTCTTCTTATCTGCCTGTTGGCCGAAATAGAGAGGTCAACCACAACAGTGGAAATTGTGAACACAAGTTTGTGATCATCTAGCTCTTGTGATTTCAGCAGACACAATACAATTAAAAACACCTTACAAATGTCTCATGAGCCACACGGTATAACAGTGAATGTTTAAGGTCTTTTCCAGGTCTACATGAATAGTGTAGTACAACATGCTGGAGTTACATTTGACATCTGCTGCAGTACTAAAAGCAACAGCTATATTACTATCCAAAGTCTATTGGAGGATAAAGCCCTGAAACCAGGTTTACCTGCTTCGTTTTCTCAAGCTTCTCTTTCCTCTCCTTCTCATTGATTTTATCCAATTGTTTGTTTTTCAGCAGGATGCAGGGCTTGTCATCTGGTGTTTTCTTCCCCAGAATTTTGGCCATAGCGTTTGCCCATCCAGCATTGGGGTTCTCTTCCACGTCTCCATTCTGCTCCTCCTCATCTTCTGCCTCTGCACCATCACTTCCCTCATCAGCCTCCACCACTCCATCACCCCCTTCACCATCTGATCCCTCATCTTCACTTCCTTTTTCATCGCCCCCAGTTGTGTTGAGATCATTTTCTTCACAATCTTTGCAGTAAAAAAAAAAAAAAAACCTCTTATTGAACATTCAGCAACAAAAACTCAAGCATGAA
>JBBMFX010000007.1:14459016-14466516 GCA_037832545.1 Rhabdalestes septentrionalis | reverse complement strand
TAGGGGCCTCTGTTGGAGGTCCAGTGGAACCAAAAGTGTTGGATAAAGTCATTGTAGGGGCGTCTGTGTCAACTGTAGCTATTCTGTCGATAGTTGAGGCCTCATCAGTAGTTCTTGGGGTTGGTGGTGTGACAGGGGCATTGCTGGGGGCTCTTGGGGCAGTAGGTGTGTCTCTGGGAGCAGCTGCAGCTGTAGCAGTTCAGTGGTCCTCATGGGCAGGAACCATTAGCACAACAGCTGGAATGTTACTTGGAGCATTTTTTATGGGACAGTGGGACATTGTTAACACTGGGCTACAGGTGCTTGTTGCCTACATGTTTGCAATGATAAATCCTTATTAAATACTATCTGGAGTTAGGATGGATGATTAACCCTACAGCTTAACAAATGTTCCTCTTGGGGTACAAAATGATGCTCTTAGCAAAAGGTTAACACTAAGCTGGTATTAAGCTGAATTTTGACATTTTGAAACCCACAACCCACACAACTGACCATAAAAGCATCCATGGCACACAGGATTTAACAGACCATTAACAGATCATTTAAAATACAAACAGATATTACACAACAATGTAGCTTATTGACCTGCAGTAGATGTGTCATCACTCAACATAATGAACATGACAAAAAATGATCTGAAACATTTGTTTGCATCCATTTTACATGCCTGATCAAGGAGTGAAGATCACAGTTTGGTTTTATGCCCAGATTCACCAGAGTCAGTATATTATTATGAGGTTTGGTTTGGTGTATTGGAACAGGCTATCAAATTACCGAACTATGCCACAAGTTTCTGTCGGGGCTGAAACTGGACACATGTAGAGTATTGTATGTCTTCACTTTTCTCAAAAGAATCACATGATTGTGAACTATGGGGTTCATTTTTAAAACATTTTTAGAAAATTTAGAAAACAACATTTAGAAAATAATCTCACACATGTTGGCTTTGGATATAAGAAATGTTTATTTATTTCAAAATTTCAAAATTGTTCCACATTTATTATTTAACTTGAACATTAAACATTATGCTGTATTATTAACTCACATTTGTATATGTATTTATTGGTATTGGTTCATTTTGATATGTAAAGGGTAAATGTGGGGATGAGTGAGGATGATAAAGAGGTATGAAAGTGTGAAAGAAGCTCATACACTGAAAAACAGAAGTGAGACCGGGTATGGGAGGTTTCAGATATCACTTCCCCCATCTGGTTCAGCGCTCACTCCTGACACTCACTCTTGTTCACGCTGTGGCTAGCAGGTGTTTTCAGACTCTCATGCTGAACCTGGCAGGTGAAAGCTTCAGCAGCCTCCCAGGCAGAGCGAGCCATAGAGAGAATGCTGCTCATGCTGTACGTTCCATCAGAGCCCCGGACCGACTGGGTGTCCTGTTTGTCTCCAGACACGTCCTGTCCGTCCACGCTCCAGCTCACAGTGACGTGATCAGGGTAGAAGTTTCTGACCTGACAGACCATGGTGACTTGATCAGGTTTGGAGTCCTGCTGAAGAACTTGACCGGACAGACTGATCTCCGGAGGGGATAGAGGCTGTCCTGAGAGGAAACAATTAATTTACAGCATTTCTTAAAATTTCTAAATATATCGAACTTTATTCCACAGTTTCCTACCAAAATATATTTATCCATTTCCGACATACCATGGTGTATACTATTTTATAAATAAAACAGGAAAAAACTATGGGTCAGACAATCTGAAGATGTTCACATCTAATGTTCACATCTTTGTTTTGAGATAAAATGTGAAAACATTAAAACATTACAGAACGGTAAGATTAATAATTTTCTATGATTTTTTTCCATTAAAACTGATTTGCTTGTCGATAATGTATAGTTTAATATTATAAAATGAATATTTTCTGTTCCTGTAATCTGATTTGAAGTTATCAAATATGACCGCAGGTGCCAAGTTATTAAAACTATTGTGTTTTTCAGGGAGTAAGCTTTGACTGCTGTGTAGCATGGAAATCTTACCCTACTGCTAACAGACTATACCATCTAATAGAATCATTTTCATTGCAAATATAAATAAATAAATCCAACTTAACTTGTATAAAAGGGATAAGGTATTCGAGACTTGTGCATAGGGTTCTGAAGGGATCTATTCTACTTGTGTCAACACTCATTAAACACAGTAAAATAATTTAAAAAACAGCCCCAACCAGTGTATTGCTTGCCAAAAATGAGTGACATTGTGTAAATGCATGACGATTTAACAACCAAGTTAAACATAAATACAGATAATGTGTTGTAATGTGAGTGTAACTAAAGTTAAAATAGATATTTGATAAATACAGTTGACAAATAAATTATTTCTCTCCGTTGATTATAACAACAAGAAAACACTTACTTTTCACAATGAGTTTGGTGCCTTGACCAAACATGTAACACAGTGATTCAGCCAGGCAAAGCCGTCGTACAAAAACCCTCTCGCTGATCGGATGTCAGATGTAATCTTTTGTTTGTGTCTTTTGTTGCTTTAAATAAGAAAATATGATATATATATATATATATATATGTATTTTTTTATTATTTTTTTTTACATAACTATTGTATAGATCAGCTGTACTTCACTTTCCAAATGATTAAATAATGGAGTGAATTCCTTTGGTATAAACTCTTCATAATGCAAATAAGTGTTTAACAGATTCTTACCTTTGAAGACCCTTTAATGTTTGTTTCCAAAGAGAAACCTCAAGTCAACGAAGAGCTTTGGTCTTTTAACATCTTCAATAAATTCAGATGATGTGTAGTCCCAGGCAAAAATGGGGATTTATCAAAAGAAAAGAAAACAGTTATATCTCTTATAAGTGTGTATAGTTGTTTTGCATTTAATCCATTGATGCAGAACAGCATAGAGATGGCTTGAGACACTGTAGATGTTTTTGTATGGCGCTTTATCACTGTGGGAATGGGAGTGTTTCAGATTGCTGGCAGTGATAATCAGCTTCATCCTCCAGCTGAACGCCTGTGATGGTGAAGGTGGTCAGGGCTCCTGTATATGTGCCACTGAATCTGTCAGGAGTACCAGACGTTCTATGGGTACTGTCATGAATCAGAAGTTTAGGTGCCTGTCCAGGTTTGAGCTGATAGAGCTCCATGTCATTGCCAATATCCTGTGAAGCTCGGCAAAGAATGTTTACCGTGTTGTGAGGCTGGATGGAGATGAGCGGAGGAGACTGATCCACGGTGATGATCCCCAGTGAAGCTGAAGAGAAATTCACAGTTGATGAATAAACAAGCATTAAAATGTGTTAAAAAGAGAAAACACTAATCATCCTCCTCATCTGAGTTAAACTTACACTTGCTCCAAGAAGCCAAGAAAAAGAAGAAATGTAATTTGGAGAACATGTTGGTGTCTCCCAGCTGCGTTGATCAGTGAGATGACAGAAGCGAGTCTGCGACTTTTGAAGGCACAGGAAATGAAAGTGCATGTAAATAATGCTTTGTGCATTTGTAACATTCAGAAAGAAATTATTGATTAAGCTAACTGAACATCATGAAACTGATTACTGCAGGGAGGCATGAATATCTCAAATGTGTGTATGGTAATTTTAGCAATAAATACATGTAAAAATGTTTTTTTTCTGCTCTGGGTTTAATCTAAAAAAGTGGCTTCCTTTCTGTGCTTTAATATTCATTATGCTGTTTTCATAACTATAAATGGTCAGTACAAGTATTTACTGTAATTTTAGATTTGAAAAGGATTAACGTTTGAGTTTAGTAATTTTATCAGCTTCAAATTCTTCAAGCTCTAAACCAGCAGGGATGGGTCCTAGACTTCCTCAAAATCTGTTTAACAGGTGATTCACATGTGCTACACATATAAACTGCAGTAAGGCTGGATATCTCTTAACATGTTGGTGACCTAAATAAACAGTGTGTCAGTGAAGAAGGATATTTGTTTAAACACATCATTATCAGGTGAGATTGGTGAATAGTACTAAAGCTCAAATTACTGGATGATGTAATGTAAATGTGATCTGGACTGAGGACACATATTTTGAAACATCTATGGAAATTGAATAGATTGTAATATGTAATCACCTGTGATAATGAAACATTTGTTACATAAAACATGATTGTTTTTACAGTGATATTGTGGAAGGGGACGTTGTCTTTTGTAAGCATTGAGATTGGGAATTAAACAACAATAAATGCATGTGTTTATTAAGAAGTAACAATATTACTAATGAGACAAAAATGAAACAAAAATATAAAGTTAGACCCTAATTTATGATGCTTATATTAATAAATAAGCACATTTATTTTGAAACCTTAATTAGTTTTAAACTTAAGTTTGATTCTACCAAATCATCAGGCAGAATGCTTGATTGTGAAGAAATAAAAACAGGTTCTCATTGGGTGATCACTCAAGCTGAAAAAGACACAGAGGTTTTTGTACAGCGTTAATTCACTGTGTGACTGGAAACTCCTCACTGTGGGCACAGTGGTACTCAGCTTCATCCTCCAGCTGAACCCCTGTGATGGTGAAGGTGGTCAGGGCTCCTGTATATGTGCCACTGAATCTGTCAGGAGTACCAGACATTCTGTGGTTACTGTCATGGATCAGATGTTTAGGAGCCTGTCCAGGTTTGAGCTGATAGAGCTCCATGTCATTGCCGATATCCACTGAAGCTCGGCAAAGAATCTTCACTGTTTCGTGAGGCTGGACGGAGATGATCGGAGGAGACTGATCCACGGTGATGATCCCCAGTGAAGCTGAAAGGAAATCCCCAGTTGATGAATAAACAAGGTTAGTAAATATGTGTTAAAAAGAGAAACCGCACATTATCATCATCTTAGTTAAACTTACAGTTGCTCCAAGAAGCCAAGAAAAAGAAGAAGAAACGTAATTTTGAGAACATGTTGCTGTCTCCTTGCTGAGTTGAGCTGTGAGATGATAGAGCCGAGTCCACGACTTTTGAAGATGCAGGAAATGAAAGTGCATGTAAATAGTGCTCTGTGCATTTGCAACAATCAGAGAGAATTCATTGATAAGGCTAAATTGACCATTATGAAACTGATGACTGCAGGGAGGCATGAATGTCTTAAATGTGGGTTTGTACATTTTTGCAATGAATACATGTAAAAATGTTTTTTTTCTGCTCTGGGTTTAATCTAAAAAGTGTCTTCCTTTCTGTGCTTTAATATTAATTATGCTGTTTTCATAACTGTGAATGGTCAGTAAAAGTATTTACTGTAATTTTAGATTTTAATACGTTTAAAGTTTGAGTTTAGTAATTTTTTCATCCTCAAATTCTTCAAGCTCTAAACCAGCAGGGATGGGTCCTAGACTTCCGTAAAATCTGTTTAACAGGTGATTCACATTTGCTACACATATAAACTGCAGTAAAGCTGGATATCTCATAACATGTTGGTGATGTAAATTAACAGTGTCTCGGTGAAGAAGGATTTTTTTTAAACACATCATTATCAGGTGAGATTGGTGAATAGTACTAAAGCTCAAATTACTGGATTATATGATGTACATGTAAGTGAGAATGCTTGAAAAATTTAACTTGATGGGTTCTTTGGACTGAGGACACATATTTTGAAACATCTATGGGAATTGAATAGATTGTAGTGTGTGATCACCTGTAATAATGAAACATTTGTTACATAAAACATGATTGTTTTTATATTTACAATGACATTGTGGAAGGGGACTTTGTCTTTGGTAAGCTTTGAGATTGGGAATTAAACAACAATAAACATGTGCATTTATTAAGAAGTAACAATATTTTTATGAGACAAAAATGAAACAACGATTTAGATTTAAACCCAAATTAATGATGCTTATATTAATGAATAAGCGTATTTATTTTGAAACTTGAATTAGTTTAAACTTGACTCTACCAAATCATCAGGCAGAATGCTTGATTGTGAAGAAATAAAAACAGGTTCTCATTGGTTATCACTCAAGCTGAAAAAGACACAGAGGTTTTTGTACAGCGTTAATTCACTGTGTGACTGGAAACTCCTCACTGTGGGCACAGTGGTACTCAGCTTCATCCTCCAGCTGAACACCTGTGATGGTGAAGGTGGTCAGGGCTCCTGTTACTTTTCCAGTGAACCTGTCAGGAGTACCAGACATTCTGCTGCTACTGTCATGAATCAGATGTTTAGGAGCCTGTCCAGCTTTGAGCTGATAGAGCTCCATGTCATAGCCGATATCCACTGAAGCTCGGCAAAGTATGTTCACTGTGTTGTGAGGCTGGACAGAGATGAGCGGAGGAGACTGATCCACGGTGATGATCCCCAGTGAAGCTGAAAAGAAATCCACAGTTGATGAATAAACAAGGATAATAAAAATATGTTAAAAAGAGAAAACACACATCATCATCATCTGAGTTAAACTTACACTTGCTCCAAGAAGCCAAGAAAAAGAAGTAGAAACATAATTTTGAGAACATTTTGGTGTCTCCTAGCTGTGTTGATCTGTGAGATGATAGAGCCGAGTCCACGACTTTTGAAGGTGCAGGAAATGAAAGTGCATGTAAATAGTGCTCTGTGCATTTGCAACATTCAGGAAGAAAGTATTGATTAGGCTAACTGAACGTCATGAAACTGATTACTGCAGTGAGGCATGGATGCCTCAAATGTATGTATAATAAATACATGTAAAAATGCTTTTTTTCTGCTTGGGGTTGATCTTAAAAGTGTCTTCCTTTCTGTGCTGTAACACTCATTATGCTTTTTCCATAACTGTGAATGGTCAGTATTTACTGTAATGTTAGATTTGAAAAGGATTAACATTTGAGTTTAGTAATTTTATCATCTTCAAATTCTTCAAGCTCTAAACCAGCAGGGATGGGTCCTAGACTTCCACAAAATCTGTTTAACAGGTGATTCACATGTGCTACACATATAAACTGCAGTAAAGCTGGATATCTCTTAACATGTTGGTGACCTAAATAAACAGTGTGTCAGTGAAGAAGGATTTTTGTTTAAACACATCATTATCAGGTGAGATTGGTAAATAGTACTAAAGCTCAAATTACTGGATGATATAATGTACATGTAAGTGAGAATGCTTGAAAAATTAAACTTGTGATTTGGACTGAGGACACATATTTTGAAACATCTATGGGAATTGAATAGATTGTAATATGTGATCACCTGTAATAATGAAACATTTGTTACATAAAACCTGATTGTTTTTACAATGATATTGTGGAAGGGGACTATGGGCCTGATTTTCACGGTCAGTCGCGCATTGTCTGAAGTCAGAAACGCATTCGTCTTTAGGGGAGGGGCCAGCGCGAAGCGCCATAATCGCAGCAGGAAAAAACGAGCAATGCGCCTGTCCAAAGTTCAAATGGGTTGTCCTAAATGCGAAAATTAGTCATAGATGTGTCTTGGGCGTAGCATGCAATAAACCAATCAGAGTTCACACTCTCACTGCCTTTAAATACCCGGCGCATTGTCAGTGGCGTGCTGTGTATAATGCGGTAAAGACACGAAGCAATTGATCTTCGGGG
>JBBMFX010000007.1:14412818-14431351 GCA_037832545.1 Rhabdalestes septentrionalis | reverse complement strand
GAGAGAGAGAGAGAGAGAGAGAGAGAGAGAGAGAGAGAGAGAGAGAGAGAGAGAAAAAGAAACCAATTCCTGGCTTTCACAGTGTGGAAGTAAATAGTTCCAGAAAATACTGTTAAATGGTTTTCTTCTTAATGAACACTTATTAAAACTGTGGGGAATTGTATCTGAAAGGCCTCGTACATAATCATGATATCAATAACAACAGATTATATTAATAAGGAATATCGATTTTACTTCTTTCAACCATACAATTCAATAGAAATGATCAACACTGTTAGCAAACTGTGTTTGAGAAGAATAAGAACTTTTATTATTACTTTAATGTAATGTATTAATGTGGTTCAGTTGTGGTCATTCAGAGAAATTCATAGTTCATCTTGTTTTTCACTGGTGTGTTGAGTGGGTCTTGCATTATAACACCTGACACTTTTCTTACTTGAAATTGATAACTTTTTTTTTGTTTGGTTTTTTTTGCCCCATTTCAGTTGCAAGTACATTTTTTACATATTTTAACTTAAAAAAAAGTTGTGAGCTTAAAAATATATCAGCCAGGCTTGATAAAATTGTAAACGTTGCATAATTATTTACAGTTCAGTTCTGCTTCTTCTAAGAATTCTTTGTTTGTTTGTTTTATAATGGATTTTCCTTTTGAAAATATTTTGGACCCAAAAGATTTTAAAATGAGACAAATAGAACTACTTTATTTCCACGGATAGGAGCTGGGTGTATTAAGGCTTTACTATTTATTTATTTATTTATTATTTTAACCTGATATTTTACCTGATACTTCTACTCAAGTATTTTCAAGGCTGCTATCTGCACACAGAGAAGCAAGACGAAAATCAAATATTTAAAAGAAAAATCAAAATCCTTAAACCAACATTTTGAGGCTATACAAAAAAAAAGGACAAAAAAAAGAGAATTTTGCCTGACAGCGACTGTTTGAGGGCATATAGCTGAGAAGAGCCCAGCGGAATTCCTCCCATGCCAGATGCATTTCAGTCCACTTTGACATGGACTGCACTAATACCCTCCAGCACGACTTTAGCCAGGACACAGGTCTCTGAGGCTTACACATACAAACACACACACACACACACAGATACACATGCTTGACCTCAGGGAGGGAAAACAGGGCTGCGCAGTAGAGAAAGTGCTGCTGGGAAATGAATCATATCAGAAGACATTATTGATTCCAGAACAGCCTGTTTCACCAATGTTACGTCTCTTTCTATTTTCATCCATTTCTCTTCCAGAAGGTGATGCATCTTTTTTGGGGGGTTTAGCATCACATTTAGGGAGCACCTGTCCCATTATCTCATTTGCTCCATTATGAGGCCCTTTCTTGTCCCTTAAAAAAATAATTATTAATTATTACTTGCAAAATTTAAAACATTCTGAGCCCAGTTTAGGTCCTAAGATTATGCGGCACTTCTGCATATATAGTACATGCCTGTTCAAAGCATTTAGATATTGCACTTATGAATTAGATTAAAGGAAATTGCTACTTGTAATTATCTCATAATTTAGAAGTGATACAAAGGTGGATCTGTGAGCTGAAACAGGTTCTGAGTAGAGAATGATTAATGGGCAGTTGAGGCTGGTGATAACATGTGACAGTCATTCTGATGGGAAATTTCAGATCAGTAATTCCCTTAACCACCTCGCATACACACTTCCCACAGCCTTTTTATTATAGCATTTGGATGCTGTTTCATTTCAGCATTAGAATAATATAAATGAAATATTCATAAATTAACAATCCACAATGATCCTTGTCATTAAAGAACCTCACGTTATTGGCACATCAAAATGATCTTATCTGAATTGCTTAAAACCTTTTTCTATTCAGTTACATTTCAGATAAAGATAATGAAGCTTAAAAGCACCACACAGCTATTAAATGTGGTTTTCTATCTTCACTACTGCTCAGAGAAATGTGATACAGTACTGTAATCATTGTATATACACACATCATTATAATAAAATTAGGCAAAGAAGCATAGATGTCTTCATGATATCTAACCTTTTCTCTATTTTCTCTAACTTTACATACATTTATATGCTGACCCCAGGCTTAAATCACAAAAACCTGAATACTTTCAGGTGTGCATTTCTGTCAGAAGATGAGTGCTGGTGCAGCCCACCTCGGCCACTTAATTGACAAAGAGAGGCATGGGAGGATTGCTTTGAAGGAGGCTCTGCTGAGGTTCACATGACTGCAAATATCAGTAATCAAAAGAAACATGTCGCTTATGTATATTTAACTGAATGATCCCTGAAGGACCCACAGTTTACTCTTGAACATGGCCCTGTCCTCTGAGACACAGCAGTTACTGGAACACAGGCTGAATTTCAGCATGGCCACAGCTTGCTGTGGAATAGGTTTCATCTCATAGAGTGTTTCCACACTAATTAAGTACTTGGACAGACACGGATTTCTTATTGTTACCGTCAACTTGTTCGCTTCTCAATGAGATGACTGCTGCCTGCAGTCCTGACGAGTGTTAAAAACAATTTCCTCCAGAGTCATTTAAAATTCATTTTATGACAGAAAATTCGAAAACTAAAACAAAACAAAAAACTAAAGGTAATGAGGGATTCTTTTAAAGTCCTTATCAGCAGTCCACTTACAATATACTTATGGTTCATATGTGTCCATGGTCTTTTAGAGTGGAACTACTTGTGAGTGAAAGAGAATGAAAAATGGGGACATAGCCAAGTGTGTTTCGTATAAGTTTAGCTGTGTGTGTTGAGGATGTGTATGAAAGTGTTTGTAAGGGCTGGTGTCAGTGGTAGTGTTTCTGCTCAGCTGTCAGTTTGGCGTTGTGCTGCTGGAGCTGAATGGGAAGGGACTGGCTGTGTGTTTGGGGAAATAATGCTCTTTAGGGTCCTGGGGCTGGGAGGGCTTAATGGGCTGAGTTGAGCTACACTGAGCTACTAAACCAGTAAACATGCCCACACCTCCCTCCTGCAGCCCCACTCACAACCCCACTCTCTGTCTCTCTCCACACACACACACACACACACATACAGACGTGCAGGAGAGAAGCACATGTGAACTGACAGCTGGCCTCCACAGGGCCCAGCAGGTGCTGTGTAGAGGCCAGAGAGCGAGAGGGAGAGAGAGAAAGAGATGCTGTGGGGCCCCTTACCTCCATGGAATAAACTGATGCGAGTCCCGACACATGAGGCTGAGCTGAATTTAACGCTCATCTTTCTAACTACGATTTCCTTTCTGTTTAACACACTGGATGAAGGCACAACTAGCATAGATACCTTTTCATCTTTAGTAACTCTGTCTATGTATCTCTCCTATTCACTTCTTTTTTAGGTCTCTACATCTCTCTTCCTCTCAATCTTTATTTTTTCCATTCTCTTTCCTTCTTCTTTCCTTTCCCCCTTCTCTCTCTCTCTCTCTCTCTCTGTCTCTCTCTCTCTCTCTCTCTCTCTCTCTCTGTCTCTCTCTCTCTCTTTCTTTTTCACCCCCCCCAAACCCCACACACATGCTGTAGCAGCCGGAACATGGCCACTGTTGGTCAGTGTGGGACCTCTGCGCTGCATGATGGTGAAAGGCTTTGTGCGCGCACACACACACACACACACACACACCTGGCTGCCGGCTGCCTCTTTGGTCTGCGTCACCTTTTGTCAGGCCCATGTTAATTAAGCCCCGTCAGCAACACACACGCTCACACTCACGCTCACACACACGCGTGCACGCTGGGGTGCCTTTTAATGAGCCTGCCATTTGAACGCTATAAACACCAGGCCTGTGCCCTTGTTTTATTCCTGGGCGCGTATGTGTATGTGTGTTCTGAGGAGGTGGAAGACACGGAGGAGGAGTAGGGGGAGGTCAGCTGATGAGAGATTGTTTATTAAAAAAAGGGAGTTTGTCATCTCCCTCTCTCTCTCTTTTCTCTCCTTTTTTTTTTCCAGGGGCCGAGTGAGACATAGCTCTCCTTTTTCAGGGAGATGAAAGGGGCCTGGCGCGGGGCTTCCAACAAAAGTGCCAGCGATCACAAACAAACCTTCAAATGAAGCACATCAAAGGCGCTGCCCCAATTGTTAGCCTCTCGTATCCGGGGAAAATTGGCTCATTAAGGGCAAAAAATGACATTGTTTACATTAAGCGAGGCCCCTGATTAGATGCAGCCATGTTTGTTGTGTTGTGTGTTGTCCGCTTTCCCTGCCGCTGCTTACCAACAGCCCACTTCAGGCCTGCGCCTCGCAATCGCTCCTTTGAAGGCTTTCTTTCAGTGGAAAAAGAGAAGAATGGGAGGGAAAAAAGAAAAAGATAAACACACACAATCACAATTATAAATGTGCACAGACGGACATGATAGTTCTCCCTAATTTCTCTCTGGCTCTCTCTCTCACTCTCTCACTCTCTGTTTCTCTCTATGCCCCCTGCATTAGTGTTCTCTCTTTAGAACTAATTAGGCTGCCTGTGGAAAGAGAGATGTGGGTGGAGAGGGTAGTTGGGTCCATGATGAATCTGTTTGTGTGGTAAAAGAGAGGCGTGTTGTTGGAGGAGGGAAAAAGGAAAAGGAAAGTGGTCCATAGTCAAAAGAGTGAAGACAGCCTCTGACATCATCTTTTAAATGAAAATAAATCCTTTTGTGCTTTGAGGCTTTTGTCAGATGAAATGTTGCCTAATTGCTTTTGTCGAGGGTTCTGACAAGCTTCACTCTGCCACACACCTCAGAAGGATGGTGTTGGAGACACTCTCCTTCACATAACCAGCAGTTTTAGAATGTAGTCGCTCTGTACAGACCCTTATTCTAACATCAGTCCTCATATTGCAGAGTACGTGGTGGGATAAACACTGGTTTGAACCCTAATCCCTATCCCTTACACTCAAATAAGTTATACCCATTTGACCACCCACAGAAAACCTGTAGGGTCTGTACTGAGCCTCCAAGTTGGGAGCTGGGGCAAACAGAGGCCTTGGGCAAGAGTCCCAAAGCTGTGTGTAAAAACAGTAAAACATTTTGTTTTTGTATGTTCTAGAGTGTCTCATAATTTGTTGACATTTGTTTAATATTAATGCTTATTTTTTCGCAAAGCAAAGCACCTGTTTGCAGGCAAAAGAAGGAGGAATACAGACTTATCATTCAAATAAATCCATGTGTCAGAAAAAAACTATCAAAGAAAAATTTGATCTGTGTGTGTGTGTGTGTGTGTGCACCTCGCAGGTGTCCAACTTCCCATCCACATTTTGTAACAACAGGCAAAAGAGTTGTGAATTTATTGCCCAGAAAGTGCTTAGCCCACTTGAGGTAGTGCTAGCTCAAAGGAACATGCTCAGTTAAGGACACAAATCTCTTATTCCATATAAGCCACATGGAGCCATGTCATGTCAAGTTTCATGTGTATGAAATCAGACCAAAAAATGATGCTGCAGTTAACGATGCAGTTAATATGGAGCAGTGTCTTAGATCTTCTAGTAGTATTTGCTCATAAAGATCCCAAAGGGCCAAAATATCACCAAGGGATCCATCAAGGGATGCTACACAAACAAAGTGAGACCAAAACGTACATTTTCTGGAGATCTGAAGGCCTGTTTGAGAGGCACTGGCCTAAACTTTGAGCAAATTTGTCCATCTAAACTCCAAAGTCCCACATTATATCAACTGTGTGTCATGAATGATTTAATTTATTGTTTCATTGTTCTTTTTCATCTCCTCTATCACTTGTTGAGTTTAGAGCATTTATACAGTTTATAGTTTAATACACTTAACCAAGCTAGTGTGAGAGGGATGGAAGTCTGGTCTCTACCAAATAATTATTGTTATAATTGTGTGTGTGTGTGTGTGTGTGTGTGTGTTTGAAAAAAAGAGAGAGAAAGAGAGAGCAAGCTCCATTATTAACCACATTGTTCCCTCCTTCCAGCCCCTTTCATCCTCCCTCTCCACCCTATCTTCACCTCCCCTCGCTCAGGGAGAGTGACCTCCCCGTAAATAATCATGACCACTGTGCTGACACTGACCCCCTCTCACCTCCTTATCCTCAGCCTTCATCCCCCAACACACGACCTGCAGGTCATCGTACCATATTATACACCTCTTCCACAACTGCCACCCCCCCCTCCACACACACACACACATACTTACACACGTCCCCTCTTTCCCCAAGTTCCATTTACATACTGTAGCTTCCACTCTCTGCTCTCCTGTCTCCCTCCCTCTCTCTCTGCCTCTCTCTCTCTCTCTCTTTCTGCATTGTAAAAGCCTCAAGAAGTTAAAGTTGTGGTAATTACCATTTGAAATTGTGTTGATCCTTCCTCTTTGGGTGGAAGCAGAAGTTTTGCTTAGTGAAGCTGAGCTGGTGGCTGTGTACTGTTGCGGTGCCGCTGAGGTAGAGGAGAGAGGAATTAGAATTGCCTTGACTTTTGACCGGCCCCGTCTCCTGGGGGGTGCCAGCGCAGTATGGGAGGGCACACCATGACTTCTTTTCACCATTTAAGAACTCGTATGGAAAATATAAATTGGTATCGGCAGGATAGCAGTGGAACATTGGCATTCTGCTCGCCAGCCATTCTGATGCATGAGGTTGTGTTGTGTTTCTGTCCCTCTCTTCATTAGAATATCTTTAGAATGCAACCAGAAGAGAGGGGTAGGGTTTTTTTTTTACTTGGGTGACTTTGCATGCTTTTCATGTGACTGGTTATGTGATTTTTCTGCTGCTTGAGTGGATCTTGAAATAACTATTCCATCCAGCCTCCGTCTGAGTCAAATGACTGTAAAATGTTCTGCAACATTTGATTTTATAATGTAAAAGGAAAGTTCAGTAAATACAAAACTCATTTAGAAAATGTGTATCAGCTTTGGCAAATGTGTGTCAAATGTCTGTGCCAATAGAGCTTAGTTAAATTTATATTTTCTAAATGTGGTTCCTTTAGTGATATTTATTTGTTATTACACATTATTTGTTATTACGCCCTCCCCCCCAGGTCACACACTTGTGTGGTTAGGGCCTGCGTGGTTAGGCCCTGCGATCACAATGTCCTGGGTTGATCTTGAAGACCGCTAGGTACCCTGAGCGCAGAGTTCATGGCTGCCCGCTGCTTCACTTGGTGGATGGGTTTAAATACAAAGGAGGAATTTGTGCTGTTCACACTATGTGCAGTGGTGTGTTCACGTATGACCGATTGATCACTTTCACTTTTAGATATTCCTTTTTGTTGTGAAATACAATACATTGTGTCGTTCATTTTTTGTATGACACCCCAATGATGCTGTAAAGTTTAGTTTAATCTTCTGTGAAATTATACATATATATGGAGAGAGAGAGATCAAAAGTGAGAGAGAGCGAGATGGGAGAACAAGGTTGCACACAGTGTAAATGTTCTTTACCATTTTCCCATGTAAATTTTCTTCCTAAAACCATTGGTCAAAGCCAAAACCTGTTTAGGAACTTGAAATTTAAGGAGCGTGTATAATATGAAACAATAGGTTGTCTTCTGCCACAATTCTTACTTTCTTGTCTGTTTCTCCTGATGGTATAAAGCTGTCCATTTATCAAAACATCCAGCCTAAATGAGATCTCTTGGCCTTGTAAGTTAGCAGGCTCACTCGGCCGGTGTGTGGCCCAGCGGGAACAAGGATGAAATTTGCCCAAGAGTGGAGATGAGACGGTTGAATGGGAAAGATTTTGGTGAAGAAAATAAAATGGATTGCTAAGCTTTTGATTGAATCTGGGATGTCTACAGAGGCTGAAAACTCACTTAAGGGAACCCCCTCTACCCCAAAACCATTCTGTCCTTAGTGGTGTCTCTCTCAATATCAGCTCAGAGCAGCAGAGGAGCAGGAGAGAGTGTCCTTAAAATGAAGACCGATCCTTGAAAATAAAGATAGATTTAGTCCAGTCCCCCTGAGATCTGATAAATCATTTTTGGGAAATGAAAAAGAAAACTCTAAATTAGGGGAATATAAAATAATCACAGATAAGATTGTATTTGTATTTTTTTTTTTGGCTTAGTTAATGGCAAAATCAGAAAGTTTGGGGTTTTATCTTTATATAGGTGAATGTCCTCAATGGAAAAGCTTAATGCTAAAGCATATAATCCCCTTAAAGGTCTCGGACCTTCTGGCATGTCCAGATTCTATCCTTCAATCCTGTCCCTTAAGAATAACTATGCAAAATAGGTTTTGTTTTCCATCTGGAATTGTAGGACTTAATCAACCTGGGAATTTCATGGGTTAAGCAACGATGGTAACATCTCTTTAGGATGCCTGTAAGCCATATATGTATTTTTACATTAGGAACATTGTTCAAACACTCTTGTAGTGAATAATTAGATGCTTTGGTTTTCAGTTTGTTTGGACTGTGACAGAAATGGTTCTCTGTGCTGTGTTTATTTAGGAATACTGTTTAAGCAGTGTCTGAATAAAGCAAAGCCAAGGGAAAGACTTTCAGAAAGACTTTCAGCCATATTGCGCTGTCAAAGTTCTCACTGATTATCCATAGCTTTCCCTCAGGGTTTGCTAAATGATGTCTGTGTATCACCATTACAGGGGTTAACAATTATTTTTCCCCCTGAAATTAAGGGCAGTGACCCTAATATGAGGCCACTTAGTGCCTGTAATAAGATGATAATTGGGTGATGATGATGAAACCCCCACCCCACACCCACACACACCCACACACACACACACACCCACACACAAACTTCTCACCCTTATTCATGCTAACTGTCAGTTAGCCATAATGGATTACAACCACATTACTTACATTTATCATTTCCTGCATAGAGAAATATGCAGAGGGTGTGTGTGTGTGTGTGTGTGAATGTGGGGATAAAATGTGAGGAAGGAGGCAATGGTAATATCCCAAATCATCTCATCTCTTCCTTCATCATTGTTACTTTTTCCATTCATTGCCCCGCTCTCTTCACCCCCTTCACTGATGACTGTTGTAATTGCATGTGCACATTTCCCCTAAGGGCTTCCAAATTAAAAGAAAGTACTCTATCCATCCAACCAATCCCCCTCTCTCCCTATATCTCCCCCTTTCTCTATCGCTCTCTCTCTCTGCTCTCTCTCTCTTTAACTCACTATCTCTCTCACTCTCACACACAGCTCACAGCTCTGCTCTAGGGACACTGAGCTTATTTGAATGGAACCTCTCGTCTCCCTCTCATGCTCCGCGTCACTAATGAATAAATAAAACACACACGCACACACACATGCACACTGTGGATTGACTTTCACACATGGGTGCTCTTGCTGTGATGAGATGCTCGTCTTAAAGGCAGCTTGATAAGGGCAGTCATTACTAGGGCCAAGGGAGATCATACAGTGGGCTTTATAGTGTAAACCCGTTGTCAGTTGTGGTAAGGTATGGTGGTGGTGTTCTTACATCAAACTGAACCCTGAAAGAGAAAATATAGAACAACATCTTGTGAGCAGTCTTCATAAACAGTAAAGTAATACAGAAACCTTTAAATGCTGCAAGCATTCAGTAAAAAATGTACTGTATTCATCACTGTCAAAACAAAACCTTGTATCTCTCCATAGTAATTTTACAGGAGAATATAAGGTAATGTAACAATAATTTATTTGTTATTTTGGACAGTTTTTTGGTCAGATTGCCATTAAATTTTGACACAATGTAAACAGCTGATATTTTTTAAATTATGTAAAAAAGAATACCCCTTTGAAGGCATCTCTGTTTATAGTCTTTCCCCCCCTAAATTCTTGTATAATTTTATCCAAGTGTATCCATTACCATTAACATCCACTTTACTGGAATTTATGTGATTTCAAATTTTTCAGAAGAACATTTTTCAAACTTCTTTGCAGTTTTGTATCATCTACAGAAATGATTTGCCACAAATTTGCCAAGAAAAAAACAAGATGCTGTTGTCCAATGAAAATCAATGGTGAAGACACTAAAACAACATGTGAGCTTCTTGCCAGCAACACTATATTGGCAAGGGGAATACTGGGAATACCAGCATGTTTCATGAGATTTGACCACATGAGGTATTATTCTAAAACTGTAGGTGTTTTCTATGGCAGACCACAGAAGATATAAATATATTTTGTTGGAATTTGGCATCCTTATATAGGGCAGTCCATCGTATGCAGGCACTACATTTGGGGTTAGTCCATCACTCCATGCAGTGCCATCCCAAGGTCAATCATTTTTGTGTCTAACTTTTGAACCACTTGATGCTTATGTCCTGAATGAACTGAGCAGACTCATTGACCATGCTGGTTTGATATTGTTGTTACATTCCATTAAAGCTCTTCAAAATTGAGAAAAAAATGTTATTTTTCATCCTTTGTCTTTCAGAGGTAATGTAAAATGCAGGCTGGCTTCATGCAATCTGTATTGTACTATAAATGTTTAAAGGCATTTTTATAGAACAGCGTTCGCACCAACGATATATTTCCTCTTTGTCCCTTCTGAGCACGGCCTTTTCTTGATCTCAATATGATCACAGCCTGAATCATATTCTCCTGGTGAATCAAATAAGACTAGAAATGTGATGAGGTGAGATTTACTGCAGTGTGCCTGGTCTTCTATTGCTGCAGGTAGTGTGTATGCAACCAAACAGACCTCCTCCCTTCACCTGTACAGTGAAATTGTATTGGAACTAGATGTCATTGCAAAACTCATTAATGACCTTTTAGCAGGCCCCTATTTATAACTTAGCTAGCTTACTTTTACCCACCAGGTTGCAGATAATGAGCATACCAGGGTACATTTGCTGTCATTAGATCATTCACATGGATCAGTGGTGATAGAGTTGATTCCATGTTATGTAAATGATATAGGATGTCCTGGAAAGACAGTACATACTGTAAATGCCACATTTCATTGCTTGAATCTCGTGTACTACTCAGTGTATTTATCACCTTTTCCCTTCATAGTTGTGAAACCTGGAGTACATGCTCATGTGCCTCATGACCTTAACAACATGAGGGTTTAATAATATGCATGTATTTCCACATATGGTAGCACATTAAATGCACTACCAGTGCATTTACCATCACTTTATATAATGGTAAAGTTGCTTACCGTGTATTCTGGTATGCCTGGAACTGGATCAGATATTCTGTGTGCTATGCAATAACTGGTGATCTCTAATGTATAAACAGGAGTCAATTCCAACAGTGTTCAATTAATGCTGAATGTAATAAAAGTATGTTATAATTTTAAATTTCTCATTTTATTATAAAACAGTTCAGTGTTTGTGAGCAAAATATTTTTTTTTCCCTTTCTCTTGAAGTCGAATGCCAAAAAGGCATGCTGACTCGACATGACTTGAGACAGAATCTGATTACATGTAGTGGGGTCCAATGCTTCTATATTCCATTCTTTTCTAATTTAATATTATTTTTTTTTATCATTACAAATCAAATTTAAATAAGAAGTCTAAATATTTTATAGTTTTCTAGCATTTCCTGTCTCTATCTTGCTTTAATACATTTAGTCTGACATGGACTGCAAATTTGTGGAAAAAGATAAGATCTAAGAGTCAGCTATAACCTTTTGTAAACAGTTAATTATCACAATTTACTTCAATTTGAATAATCGCCTAGAAATAGTGTAGAAAATTGATTATGTTTTTAATTCTACAAAGATCCACTGTTTATTTTGAAAAACTGTGCTCTCAGACTTGTAAACAAAGTTGTTATTATGTTAGTTTTGTAAAATGTTTGTGTTTAGAAAATGAAAGAAGAAACTTGATATTCATTAAACTTGCATGTGTTCTGTTAAAGCTGCTGGTGGGAAAATGTGTGATAACAATCTACAGGAAACATCCGAATATTTGCTGGGCAGCAGCCAGTAAAAGAGAAAATATGTGACTATTTGACAGTGTACCATTAATTAGTCAATAATGGTGCCATAAATTAGGCAAAACTGGGCTTGGCCAGAGGTGTAGGTTTTAATGAAAGTTGAAATTGGTTACAGCCTCAAGGCATGTAGTGGGACATAGTTCTACTGCCCCCTTTCTCGTTTATCAACATTTTGTACAGTCAGAACCCCCCTGAAAAAAAAAGCCATGGTACAATCTGCATCATATCCCTATCCTCTCTGGCTCTCTAGGCTTGTAGTCCTTCTTTGTGACGGATGCCTCATGTCTGACAAACAAACAAGATGTCTAAGACATGTTGACAGCTTCCTTCTTTCTTCCTCTCAACCTTGAGGAAAAAAATGGGTGTAAATCCTTGAAAAAGTGGTTAAAATCATTATTTGACTTTATTGATTTTTTTTCTTTTTTTTGTCCCCATGCGCGACTCAATAGGTTATTGTGGGTTCTGCCAAACAGAGCTGGGAAAAATCATTAGTGCAGGCTGCTGTGATTTACGTCCTTGGTAGAGAGAGGCACCCAAATGATCTGCCTCTCAATCGGCATCATCAATCACCCCAAACCAGAGGGCACCTCAGACAGCCTGGGCTGGCGGTGTGTGGGATGGCGCTCATACTGTATGTCTGTGTGTGAGGGTGTGTGCATATGTATACTGGGAGGTTGAAGGATGGAAGGAGGTGTTCATGAAAAATAGCCATGTTTAAATTTGTAGTCTATGACTGGCAGCCTAGATGGAGCCTCCTGTGTGAGAGCATGTGTTTGTGTGTAATTTCTCTGGCACCGTTCGTACTAAAGTTGGCACAATTTCTAAATAATACAATGTTTCCATCAAGTTAATGCGTCAGCAATTAAAGCAAAATTTCTCCATAAACAGGAACTGGAGTGATCTCAACAGCATTGACGGCACTGTGTATGACTGAGCTGTGTGTGGCTATAATTCTATATTTGCATTGTGTGACCTAGACTGGCCAAAGACTGGCAGAAGTGCTACACTGGAGAGATGATGTTAAGTGGTTTTGACTGGCTGTGCTGGTCAGGCCATGCATTGTTCTCGCAAAACAACAGTGTTGTGGATGCCGAAGGATGCCAAACAGAGATTCTAGTGACTGTGAAAAATAACAATAGGAAAACTGAAAGTACCTTGAGATTCCCAACGTAATGTATTTCATTCTCATTATAACCACACATCAGATTTGTTGAGCTATACCCAGACGTGCTCATTCTCAAACTGACATGTCATTTCTTTGGACTGGAACAATATGATAATATAACATGACAGTAACAAGCAGTGTGGATATGAACATGGTAGCTAAGGCACTGGATTAGTTTAAAAATATTGTTGTGTACCTGGACACTGCTCCTTTGGCTAAAATACTAACTGAGCAATTTCTGCCAGATTCACTGGACAAGTCCATATTGAACCTCTTTTATTGTATGTTGCAAATCTGCTCGAGGCTATCTATCCTAGAATAAACATCTGTTACGCACTGGGCCTTTTTGTATTCATTACTTTAGAACATTTTAACAGCTGCTCTGCCAGAGATGTTAAAACCTTATTTGCTTCCATTTTACAAGCACCGTAACAATGCATTGTAAATGATGTGACCCTAATGATATGCGTAAAGCGGCATGAAATTGCTCACATATGCAAATTAATAAAATCCCATAAACCTTGATAAACTGCAGCTTAATAATTGCACAAATAATTACAGGAGCCAAATAAAAGACAATACGGCGGTGTGTGGACTTGATAACCTTTTACAGGCTCTGCCTTTATCTTAGCTAGCACGTCCTCTATTAACTGCTTGAAATATCTCACGTGGTGAGACTGAGGGGCGGGCTGGTGAAAGAATTAGCTAGGTTGTATAAGCAATTATGGGGGCATAGTATGTAGCTAAGCGGCCTAATAGGTATGTAGAGGAGGCATTATTCAATTAAAGTGGCGGGTTACAGTGTGAGCGAGGCGAGGCGCGGTGACAGCGCTGGTGTCTTCTCCTTATGAAACAACCTATTTAAGCTAAATCAACTCCCACTTAAGAGCGGGCGTAATAAGCGCGGAGGAGCAGTGCAGTGGCCCGCGGGGCCCCATCCGTCATGCTGTAATACCCAATCACAATGACTGATAACACCTAGCACACTGCCTGCCGCATCGCCTTGCAGAGCACTGCCGACTCTCTGTCTTTCACTCTTTTTTCAGTCTTACTATCCCTGTTTTCCCTTGTTCTTCTTGCTCTCTCTCGCTCTCTCTCTCCTCCCTTACTTATCATCCTTCATTCGCCTATACACTTTTTCTCTTTGCATTCTTGAACTACTCACTTCCTCACAATGAAAAACAGCAAATCTCTCTCTCTCTCTCTCTCACACACACACATACTCACCCTCTCCCCCCCCCCTCCCCTATCGGCTCTGTCTCTCACTCTTTAATTCCTTTACCATTGTCTAATTCACTCTTTCTTCCCGCTGTCTTTAGGTGTGCATGAATACGGCGAGGTGGCAGTGAGGACTTAGTTAACACCTGCTCCTATGGGACTTGGTATCACTTGATCCACAGGGGTGCCTCATCTACTGTTGCTGATTGGAAACATGTTTTCTGACTCAAAATCTGCTGCCTTTATGAAAGACACCAACATTTCATGTAGAGTAGTCCTGGTCCTTTAAACCAAAAGTGTTTTTTGTGCATATGCTGATGACATCTGCCAGCAGTCTATTCACAATCACATTAAAAGCAATAGTTCAACAATTGCTTTGAACAAACAAACAAAAACAAAATGCCACAGTCTCCCCTTTCCACAAATGTAGTCGCTAAGCTACAACATGCTTGAAGTCTTGCCTTTTTTTGCTGCATAGACAGTTTTTATTGCTCTTTTATGGCTCAGGAGAATGAATGGCGATTGTCCTAAATCCCTGAGAAGAAATGGCATTAGACAAAAGAAAACGAAGCACAGATAAGAATTATAGTAGATTTGTGTGACTTTATTGGGATCTCTTAAGACTCAAGGATGAATTTCTGAGCAGCAGGAGACTCAAGCAACAGCCTCCTTTGTCTATCCATCTGACCTCACTGTTGTCTAGGAGAAACTACAGGGATATTCAGGAGGTCTTTCTTTTTTCATTTTTCTTTGGGTGGAGCTACAAGGCAAAAGTTCATTACATGGCTTTGAACAGATATTGAAGCCTGGATTTCTCCATTTTTTATAGATGATTGTTTATGTGTCATACGGTGTCAGAAAGCACTGTAAGACATATACAGTGATATGGTAAGCATGTGATAATTTAGCCTAGTATGATGCTTGTTCTGGGTGTGGACTGCATTACCCTTCAAGCTCTGTCCAAAACCTAAACAAAGAAATAAGCAAAACAACAAAATCCAGACTTTTCTGTGCTTGGATACATTTTAGCATAAGTAGAAAATTGCATACAGAAAAAAATCATACAAAAGCTGTGGTTAATCTAGGATATGGTATATTTTAAAGTTGTGAAGTCCTATAATATTTGATTAATCAATTTCTCCTGATAAAATATTGATAGTACAGGACTTGTAGTTTTTCTAATATTTGCATGGCATAATCTTTCCATGCTGAATATAAGGTGCACTCCATACAAATCTTTGAAAATGAAATTAAATATATATCCTTTAAAAGGTAACAATATATAGTGAGAGGAACCAAAATCATTAATGAAACAAATAACATAACCAAAACAGTGAGCTGGTTTTTTTTTTATTATTAAAACACAGAGGGAGAAATGAGATAACAGATAAAAACAGATAAAATGAAGCATGTCAGGGGTGTTTGAAGAAGATTCAAAGAGCTTTTCAGTCTTTTTCCCTTCTTGTTTGTTTTAACCCCCCCTCCTTCTTTCTCTGTCTTTCACTCTCTCATCAGTGAGTTGTGCTTGGTAATGACTCCCACTGAGGCGATGCCCCTTTAAGACTAAGCCCCCCACACAAACCCCCCTGCCTCTACATGTATTATTCATCAAAATCAAATGAGGGAACAACAGGAGCAGGAGACATGGTGCATGGCTCTTCCTCTGCCGCTCCCTGAGGTGCCTCAGTCTGCCGGGCCCTCTTCCCCTCCCCTCCTCTCAACTGGGGGTATTTGGGGATGGACGTTGGCATCCCCTCATGCCCGGCTGCGTGGCAGGTGACCCTAGTGCCCTCTGAGCCCCCTCTGTCCCTCCTACCCCTTTCTTGTTCTCTTGCTCCTCTGTAGTTCTACTTCTCGCTCTGCAGCTCTGCACTCGCACACTGGTTGTCTGCCCTGTGATTGTGCAGTCCCTGCCCTTTTCCTAACCTGCATGAATTTGACCTGCTCACAACAAGTAGGGGTGGCTGTGTAGGATTCTCATGGTGTTGTATGATTTGAGATTTTTGTTTCATACCATGACTTCCAAACTGGAAGCCTGCTCAGCTAGACAAAAATGCAATGCTGGACATTTTGTGGAGGTGGCAACCAACCCTGGTTAAGAGTCCAACCACTCAGCCCAGCTCAATTCTGCAGACGTCGGTGGGTGAAAGAGGGACCAGTGCCTTTAAATGTATTTTGTTGAATTGGAATTCAATGTTAAGAAAGGTTTTCTGATCACTGGAAAAAAAAATTGTAGTACAGATTGCTCAGAGTTGTGAATGAGTTTAGAAACATTTATACTCCCAAGCTTGAGTGTGTTGTTTGTGAATTGAAACTGGACAGTTTGGACATGACAACGAATGCCACCACCATGCTCATTTTTACTTGCAAAACAGGGCTTTTGCATGAATATAAAATATATTGAACATGGAAATAATGACTGAAGAATTGTAATTTCTTAATTTAAGAATTTAAAAGTACTCCATTAAGTTAAATTGAATTCAGTGGGTGGAAGATACATTGGTCAATTGAAATTTGAGAGTCTATGTTTGCATCAAAATTTGCTCTTTATAATTCTACCCCACTCATCCTCAAACCTGAAACAGAAAACAAAAAGAAATCTACACAGAACTTAATCATGAGAAATGTTTTAATGTTGTTTCATGCCCATTTCTTTAGCCCACTCTCGTACTCCAGAGCCCAGTGAAGCACTAGATGTTTCATGACACTAAGGAGAGACACTTTAATATTTGCATGAGCACAGGAGGGGGTTGATAGAGTATCCTGGTTCGGTTTCAAAAGGCTGGTGCATTGATTACTTCACAGAGAGAAAGGAGGGAGGGCTGTGGGAATGATTTGATGACTCTGCTTCACTCTTGTATCACCTGCTGTTAAAGGTAGATAGGCTATATGTGTAAAACATGGAGAACATGGCCACCTGGGGCAATCTCAGCCTTTCCTTGAAGACAGAGCTTCAGTCCGCAGCACCAAGTAACACTCCTGACCTATGTCATTTGTCTCTAAGCTCTCTAAGCATGTCTCTGGCAAAATCTGAGGCAGAATAAGAACAGTGATGACTTGTGCTCTGATAATATTCCCATTTTTCCAGTCTAAATCTGCATCAAAGAAGATAAGTCAGACTCTTAGCAGACTTGTGAGGAATTGTCCAGCCAATTAAACAAAATCAGAAAAAAGTATATTTTACAATATAGTTTTGGAAACACAGACCTGTTTTATTCCAGATGCTACCAATGTATTCATCCTATTTCTTGCAGAAATTCCTGTGTGCTATCTTGGGTTGAAGGGGCACAACTGTGCATAGCTGACACAGGAATGCTTCTGTTCAAACCAAAGCTACATGGTGCTCTTATGGATTGTCTGCTCAAGTGCAAATTTCAGCAAAATTATCAGCTTGAACTAAATTGGCAGGTATCCAGATCAAGCCAGTCAACATGTGAATAGGCACAGAATCCAGACTGAAAAATTCCATTCATGAATTACTGCAGTTCAGAGAGTATCACAAGAAACTGTTGAACTGTTGAATTCTAAATGCTAATTCTAGATTTTGTTCTTAGGCTTAGGCTTAGGGTTAGGTTTAGGGTTAAGGACTTGGGTTTGGTTTTAAGGTATAGGGGTTAGGTTTGGTTTTAAGGTATAGGGGTTAGGTATTTGGATTTGTCATTAGGGTATAGGGGTTAGGAACTTGGATTTGTCATTAGGGTATAGGGGTTAGGCATTTGAGTTTGGTGTTAGGGTTATGTATTTGAAATAACTGTTTGTTTTTATGGCATTCATAACCAGACCTCAGAGAAACATTAACTCTTTCGGAAGGTTAAAATAATTATTTTACATTCTGTTAGATGCTAAAATGCTAATTAGCTAATAAGTTTGTTCTTGTGCTTAGGGTTAAATACTTGGGTTTGGTGTTAGGGTATAGGGGTTAGGTACTTGGGTTTGGTACTTTGGTGTATAGGGGTTAGGTATTTGGATTTGTTGTTAAGGTGAGGTATTTGGGTTTGGTGTTAGTGTATAGGGTTTAGGTATTTAAGTTTGATTTTAGGGTAAAGGGGTTAGGTATTGGAGTTTGGTGTTAGGGTTAGGTATTTGGATTAACTGTTTGTTTTTATGGCATTCATAACCTGATCTCAGAAAATTATTATTCTTTTTTGTACATTCTAGACACCTAGAGCAATCTGCTGACAGCTGCAATTCATTCATTCATTAGTTTATACATTTATTAAATTGTTCATTTATTCATTCATTCATTCATTCACTCATGCATTCATTCAATGACCATGCTACATGTACACTAAACCTGAAACATGGAACAGTCCCATTACAAATGATTTGTGTGTATA
>JBBMFX010000007.1:14356738-14367932 GCA_037832545.1 Rhabdalestes septentrionalis | reverse complement strand
CACACACACACACACACACACACACACACACACACACACACACACACACACACACACACACACACACACACAAAAGAGTTAAATCTTGTCAAAGCAAGCAGAAACTAAAGATTAGAGATCCTTGTCCGCCTTCACAGTTTAAAAAGCTTGGTCATTCCTGGGGCAAAATGTGGCAATATATGATGGGGAGCAGACATATGAGACAGGGAGCTGGGTGGGGAAGGAGCTGGGTTGGGGAAAGAACAGTTAAAAGATGGGGTTGGGAGGAGGTGCTTGGGGGGGGGTGCTTGTACAAAACTGCCAATTTCATAGCACACATGTGGATTAAGTCTCCCCCTTTGAAAGCGCTCTGAAATGCCCATGTAGCAATTACACCCTCCTGGCTGAAACAGGGGTGCGTGGCCCATATCCTGTGTATTCACTCTCATGCCTGGCAGTGCCCGGTCGCTGCCAGATTGTCTGCAGGCGACGTTCGTGCCTGCTTTGATTCTGCGCCAGAGGGGCCTCATGGGCTCTTGGCTTGCCGATCGTACTGCCGTCAATACGCTGGCACCGTCCTTCTCCTATCAAAAGTGACCCAATTAGGAGACGGCAATGTGTTCTGACAGGCAATATCTGCTCTGGTAAACAGCTCAGGCTGCTTGTTGTCTCTCTCTCTGTCTCTTTCTCTCTCTCTGACTGTATCTTCCTGTCTGTTGCCCCATGTCTCCTTTCCTCACTCTTTTACCACTCTCTTGTGTACTTCCCATAGCTGTGAACATAACAAGAGCAGAAAACTCTGTTGTTTCTTTCTGACTCACCTACCTGTCTCAGCGCTGTCTGCCTACCCACCACAGGCATGCACACACACATACACACACAGAGGCTAAGGTAGTCTTTGAACAGTGGTTTGGGTGTCAGAGCGCAGGAGGGGAGCGTGCTTTAACTAAAACCATAGTGATGTGATTAGAGAGAGCAGTGACAGCAAACATTGTTTTCCCACTGACTGATTGTCAGCACTCATCTCTTCAGCTGACAGCCTGCATCCATGTACAGCCCCTCATCTGAATTATGTGTGTGTGTGTGTGTGTGTGTGTGAAAGAGAGAGAGAGAGAGAGAGAGAGAGAGAGAGAGAGAGAGAGAAGAGAGAGAGAGAAAGAGAGAGAGTTTCTCTCCCTCACCACAGTCTGCCACAGACGGCATTTTTCTTAGTGTGTGTATCTGTGTGTGTGTGTGTGTGGGCTCAAGCGAAGAGGGTGGTGGAATCATTAAACATTCATACCCCACTCACCTCAGTGATAGCAGAAGCACTGTAGCTCATTCTCTTTGATACGCTCCAATGCTGAGCGCTCCCGTCACTTCTCCTGCTCTGCTTTCAACTCCTGGAGACCGCTTGAAATGGAGACTCCACAGTGACGCAACAGGCAGTCCACCCTGCTACTACAGCTGCAATGTAAATGAACCTCAGTATTTCATGTGGTCACCACCAGCAAAAACACTTAGGGAACTTTCCAAAATGTGTTTTAATGGCCTATAGCCACAAGCAAGACCAGGTATTCATTCCTGTCTCCTGTAAAGTAGGAATAATGTTGGACTGTTTTACATGTAATTACCATGTAATGATTAGTGTAATAATAGGACTAAGTATGTAATGAGCCCTCCGGAGTTTATAGATTGGAGAAAGTTTTCGACTTTATTGTAGGATAAATACAATATATTTTGTCACACTTTGAGGAACACTTGAATGCACAAATCCTTGCCAAAAAATAATGCTATGCTAGTAACATAGTAAAATAATTTTTACTTAAATGAAATGTAAGAATTGAGAAAAAAATGTGAGAAAATGAAATGCGATGGTAAAACGTAGAGAAAGTGCAGTGTACAGGCTACATACATTTTAATGTCTGTGAACACAAGCCTGTTGTTTTACAACTGTAAGTGATTGCACTGGAGATTCTATGTCACCAGTCTCTCAGACTAAATTTCTGGTCTGTGACAAAGGTCACCAGCCACTAAAAAACACAACAGCCACACCAACGTTTATTGCAATTATCAACCCCGCCGAACAAACCCAGCTCAGAGTCACATCTTTACGGATTTCCTGCTTAAATACTGAAGCCAAACACTTTTCATCAAAACATATTAAACTAAACAAAGACAAGTGAGGAAGAACTCAGTCTTGCATGCCTTTTTCTACTGTCAATAAGGATATATTTCAATTTTTTTGTGTTTAAATATTGTTAAATGGATAGCCACTGATAGGTCTCACCAGCAGTCCATTGATAAGTCTGTTGATGAGTAGATTTGATGTCATCGTTGTCTGATATCCATACAGTTTTATGACTTGATACTTTTACTACATTTGTATGCAACAGCACTACATTATGACTGTTCTTTCTGGAGTACACTTTCTCGTCATCATTTCAAAATGAAATGTCTAAATCATAAACTGTGGCATACATGTCATTAAACATTCATGCTGTACCCTAAACATTAGTGCTGAGGTGCAGCTCTGGAACATTTAGTTGACCTCAGTTGGGTTATTGCATAAGTATCAATCAAAATACTGTTAATGTATTTAGACTAATGATTACAGTTGATGAAACTGTGCATATACGTTACGCTTACAATATCTTACATCTTCCATTCCTGCGCATGCAAATCACTCTCTCTCTATGACTGATTAATGTTACTAATAGTAATGACTGATTATTATGATGACTGACTGATTATGATTATTTTAACAGATATTTATTGATGAAATTACATGTCAGTGAAAAGTTAATGAGCTTTTAATTAACAGCTATATTATCTATAACTATTAACTTCCATGAATAAATAGAGATTCCAGGTGCCGTTCTCCAAATAAAAAAATAAAAAAACAGGTTAGGGTTTACCTGTGCAGGCCAGGTTAGGGGTTCTGCTTTTTAATTTAATTATTATTATTATTATTTTTTTTTAAGAAGCTCTCTCAAATTCCAAGGTGGACATTTTGTACATTTGTCAGATCAAAGTTCATCAGAACCTCAAGCCGTCCTCCTAAAGCTTTGTTGACAGTGACTCACTCTGGAACACAATGGAGTGAATAGTCTGCGTAAAATCACCGTCTTGGTTGTCAGTCCTGTGGATTGTTAGACCTAGGACAACCAAAGAATTTAATCAGGCAGTCAGGTGTGAGTTTTCCAAAATGATAGTAGTCTGAACTGAACTGAACTCTGAACTGAGACCTAGCATTATATAATGGCCTTCTTGATTGTTCCCTTATTATCTTCCAGTGATCTTTGTGGTATAATCTTTTTGGGAAAACGGGCCCAGGGCATTTCCGTACAAAAGAAGTACAAATTGTAGAAGACAAATTTATTCATTCTCTCTCTCTGTCTTTTTCTCTCTCTCTCATTTAATGGTTGAGTGGTGCTCCGTCTGAGCCGTGGATATGAGGAGATGCCTGTGGCAGAGTGCTGGTCAGAGGCGGAGTACTGCGGGTTTCCACTGGCATGTTCCAGCAAACTGCCAGCGTAGACAGACAGTTGGCATTGACAGTCTACCAGCTGGAATCGGCTAGCTGCCATTCTGAGCTTCCCTTAATGTCACCCTGCTATTCGTCTGTCACCCAAACGCCACATTAACACACAGATTTGCTGCTCTCCTGATCATGCAGGCCAGAGTAAGTCAAGAGTTGTCCTCAAGAAAAGGTCTCATCCTTAATCAGCTATAAAAGGAGTCAAAGAGGAGAGTAGTAGATGATTGGCAGGTTAAGTGAGAGGATAGTGTAGCTAAGGTATGTTTGATGTCCTGGAGGCATATATTTCAAACGAACCATCCAAAGTCTCATATCAGTGGAGTTAAAGTGACGCTTTCAGATACATCCTGTTGCTATCCATTAAAATCAGCAACTTTACATGACTAGAAGAGGTCTAAAATGGAGAGTTATAAATACGATTGCACATGTTTATTACTACAATTACATTTCATTTCTAAGTTAGATATGTTCAAACACTTTACATTCTGCAAAACTGTGATGATGGATGAATGAACTGAAATACCCCAATTTTCACTTTTATATTAACATTAGAAGCGGTGAAGGTTTGCTTTTGAGGATTTTTGAATTAACATTTGTGATGTTTTTGAGATATTTTGGGCAGTGATGATATTTTAATTGATTAGGTAGATTTAAATTTGATATATATTCTGTAGTGACAGGAAAGAGTCTATACTTGCAGGATCCTTTCATTTATTTTGTTGTCAAGAATAAAATATGGGATTTGTAAAATTTTGACAGCAAAAACAAGACTTCATGAATAAACTCACTCCTCTTACAAACACACATGCGTTATCTATTGGACATTTGACAAAATTTGTTTGAATGAGCTACAAGTAAGAAATAATTAGCATCGAACTGCACCATGCCTCTGTTATCACGGGCCATAACTGAGATTTCCAAGGGTTAAAGCTTTTATGTTACAGTGAAGCTTTCTTGGCTGTGGTAAATAGGTCCTGTGGGAGCAGATCAGTGTCTGGCAGAGGCTGTGTTTGGGGCAGGTGTGTGGAGGTTGCTGCACCCTGTCTGACTCGGATATGGCTGCAGTCCACCGCGTGCTAGCTGCGGGAAACAGACAGTCCAAATATTTCCCCTCATTGGCTGCTAAAACTGGAACATATCACATCAAACAGTCTTACCCCTGTGAGTCAGTTGAGTACTCTTTAGCCATATTATGCAGAACCATGCACCTGATCCTTAAGAAGCCGGCTATATGACAGGCATGAGTGCACTATTGTGTTCTTTAATCAGCATGCAACTGCAATGCATGTCTAATGAACTTGTCTACTATTGAAAAAATACAGGATTAATATTGCTATAATCCGTTTCAAAGGTTGACAAATGGTGTCTGAATGCAGTTGTTATAGGGTGTACAGGGTTTCTTCTTCCATCATTAGGGTTTCCATAAAACAAACACATACGGTATCTAGGAACATTAGAGGAAAACATGCCACTTCACCTCGGGCATGTTTTCTTAGTGATTTTAGTCAAGGCAATTTTTCACAGATTTGCAAGGGAAAGGGAAAGAAACTGGAAGATGACTATTTACGGACACTGTTTATCCATGAGTGTGGCAGCTCATGCTTATTTGTACAACTTGCCATATCTTGCCTGCAAGAAGATAACTTTTCAGCTTTTACCATTATGTTATGATATATGCCGGGCTTGCAGGTGCTTAGCATCGGCCTGAGGGGAGAAGAGAGGTTTTAAGATAAAAGATGTGTTATCACCCACTGACAGTAATTCAACAGGACCTCCAGGTCAAGCCACTAATGTTGGCTTGAAAAAGAACCCTGTGTCATCTGCTTGTGTATGTTGGCTTGTTCCAGAGTAATGGCACACTCTACCCACAACCTTTGCCTGTTATGCGAAACTCTGTTCCACAGTAGAAGAAAGTATGAGGAAGCCAAGAACCTTCATTTCATGTACAAAGTTGTTCTGATTTTGCTGGTGTGAATTTAGTTTACCATTTATCACCCAGTGGTTAAAGGAAGAGTTCTCAATTTTAGGGATCACCATCACTACAGAGCGAGATTAATCCAGAGAAGTCAGATTTATTACTATCATTTTGCTCTACAACATGCATGTGATTACACAGTTATATAAATAATTCCATAATTAGTTACACAAGTTACATTTACATATTCTGTACTTTTCCAGTTTTCCTCAAATATCATCACATTGTGTTCTTTACAGATTTCAACATTAATTGCATGTTTGGTAAACAGAAGAATGACCATCCATGGCTACCCTTTATGTAAAAGGATTTTCATATTATCTATAATTGCATGTATGGCTTTCTGTCACGCACACAGATCACATGACCTTTTTGTGGAAACGGAAATGAATGCCTCATGATATAAATAGTCAGTTATGGCAGGTAGTCACTGCTCAACCAGTGAGTCATCACTTCAAATTCCTACCTGTTACCTTGGTCTTTAAAAGCCGTGAGGACTGTATCCAGTATCCTGTGTGTGAGTGAGAATGCAGATTCTGGTGGGAATCTTTGCTCTTTACGAGAGTGTTCTCATAATAAAGTGCGTGGACTACCAACTTATTCGTGTGACTTCAATGCTACACTGGTGTAGTGGTTTAGTTCTCATTCTGACAGAATGGTTGACCCTAGTGCCGTAAATCCAGCGGAGTATGCCACTTGGTGTGATGCAGTTACACAGCAGGCTACCGTAATTGCAAGGCTGGAACATGATGTAGTTGGTCTGCGGTAGGCTCTTCGCGAGTCCAATGTGGCTCGGGCTGAGCTTGCCCAGCGGGTCACTATACTCGAGGACGCCTTGCATGAGCAGGTTGCAGAGCAGACCGTGCCCCGAGAGGCACCCTGACCTACCCCTCCCTCTACTCCTATACAACTCATTAAAGAACTAAAAATATCACTACCTGACAAATAGGGTGGACGGGATGGAAATTGTGCTGTGTTTTTCATCAATATGATATTTGAGTTCCAGCCCAACAGTTACAACAATGATTGGCAGCACATCGCAGTCCTCATTTTCTTCTTAATCAGAAAGACAGAGGAGTGGGCCACTGCGGTCTTAAGGTCGGTTTCATTTACTGCCCATTCCTATGTGGAATTTAGTCACCACCTCAAGGGCAACTTCCAGCACCCAGATAGTGAGGTGGAGACAGACTCAAAACTCTACCATCTGGGTGAATGAACAATATGTCATTTGGCTTAAAATAGACTGTGTTTTATGAAGGTTTGGCTGCTTGGATTAAAGACAAGCTTGTAGGACAAGAGCTATGGTTTGATACAACTTTTTATCAGACTTTTGAGGCCCAGCTGGGTGTGAGACGTCGGGCGCTTTTATGCAAAGAACCTGTTGTTGGCAATGTCCCAACCATCACATGCTTACTCTGTGCGTTTACCACACGTGATGGCAGAAAATGTCAGAAAAAAGAGGCACTATCCAGCCCTATATTTTATGCCAATGCAGACCCAGAGTAAGATGAACACAACATTTCCTGTGTGACATGCTTTTGCCTGTAGCCTTAGCGCATGGTGTCAAAACTAACCAACCAAAATGGTGAATATTCAACTAATCTAGTGTGTGGGGGCTCGACAGATGGGTGGGGTTGTTCTATGTAAATTTCCTTATCCTGACGTCAGGATATAGGAGCTGTCCAAAGAGCTCATAGAAGCATATGATTCCTGACACTAAAACCTTTTTTTTCACGTTTTGACTGTTCATTGAAAACAGTGGATTCCCTCTTTCTTCGTCAGAGCAGCGGGCCATGGATGAATATATTGCTGAAGGGCTGCTCAGGGAACTATTCGGCCATCTTCTTCTCCAGTGGCTTCTTATTTGTAACAATAAAAAGTCGGGGGCCTCCATCTATGGGGGGCTTAATCGGATAACGGTGAAAAATTGGCACTCACTTTCACTCACTAACACCGCCATGGATGTTCTCTTTGGTGCTTCTATGTTTGCTAAATTGGACCTCCTTTCAAAATCCCGACCAGTCATCAGGAGATCTTGGTAATTCCATTCAGGCTTTGCAATAGTCTCGTTGTGTTCCAACAATTAATCAGAAACCTGTTGCGGGACATGCTGGGTACACTGGGCATTCATTTATTTGGACAACATCTTAATATACTCCAAAAACATTGAAGAACATGTGCAGCATGTGAGGGCAGTACGGTGGGGGTTCCTGGAACAACAACTTTTCTTATCGCCCGGGGTCAAATAATTTCAAAGCAGATACTCTCTCCTGCCAGCACCTAGCTGATGCACCCCGGATGGACCCTGTGCCGGGTCTCTATGACCAGCTGATAGTTTCAGCTTTACAATGGGTGCTGGTATATTGTATCCAGTACACCTTGAACTCTGTCCTTTTCTGGACATTCTCAAGTTTTATTAAAAGAGCTTTTTGGAGTATGTCCAGGTGTGTACAGTGTGCACCCTCGTTGGAGCTCCAGCCTCTCCCAGTTCCTCGACGCCCCTGGTCACGTATCAGGGATTTTGTTACTGGTCTGCCAGAGTCCGAAAGAAAGTACACCATCTTGACCATTATGGATTGCTTTTCCATGGTTGTGCACCGGGTGTCTCTGGCCAGATTCCCCATGGCTAAATCCACTGCAGAACTTCTTAGGACACGTAGTCTTAGAACATGTAGTTGTGGCAGGCTTTCTGCTGTCTGACTGCTGTATCCAGCAGTTTCTCATCTGGATACCACACCCTGACGAATGGTCAGACGGAACAGACCAACCAACAGCTGGAGTGCACTCTGAGATGCTTTGTGGCTGATCTTCATTGCTCCCGCTACCACATATGGGCAGAACTGTCAAACAACCTTCATGTCTCCTCAGGATTAATCCTCCACGCTATGCTGGTGTATTGGTCTTGTTCTTATCCTGGCACCTTACACTTTATTTCATGGTTTGCAATTGATGTAAATTTGTTACAACAATCCCAAACATCAAAGACCTGTCTGTCTTGATTAACAGCACATTATAGACACAGCTGAATTAAGCTGAAAAAATACTCTACCTAAAGATTATTTAATGTTTCCATGTGATTATGGGACGTTGACTTAGAGCAGCACCAGAAAAGCAGGCTCCTCTGAGGGCATGGAATATCTACACATTAATGCAGATGTTATTCTGCACAAGCAAGGAGAGTTCGACTGAAATTTTCGAGGAGCCAGGTTTGTACTTCAGAACAGCAGATATAGAATGAATTTAATATAGCTGTGTTTTGAGCTGCTACTGAACACACTCAGAGAAAACTTCAGTAATGCTAAAGTTGATCCTTGTACGGATGTTTCACATTTCTCCGCAGTTTATTCTAGTATATTCTAAGGCATCGTGATTTGTTTGTTTGACACGGGTTAAAATATCTCGGGAGTGTCATCCAGGGAGGCAAGCAAGAAAAAACATGCTTTACAATTAATTAACCCAAATCCTTTCAGCAGGGTTTCACCATGTTTTAAAAGCTTGAAACTTGACCATTAACCTCAAAATGGATGAGAAAAAAGCTCTCTCCCTGTCTTTTTTCCCCCCTCAAAATGTGACATAAAAAGCTTGTGAAATGAAATGATGAGTTTAAAATGTCTTTTTGTGGTAAACCCAATTACGGCTTGCGTGTTTTTTTTCCACCTCGCAAAAAGCCTTGCATTAGGACGAGGGCTAGTTATTAGTTCCGCCTTCGTTATTTTACAAATCATTTCTGTTTGCCTTCCACGTGCCACCGTGCTGAAAAGTGGGCTCCAATTAGAAAGGCATTAAAACAGCAGCCAGGACTTAGCTGCATTACACCCTGCTATGACATTCCACCTGCCATTATGTTATTAGTGTGGAAGTGGATCGAGAGAGAGGGGGGGTGGTGTGGGAAAGGGGCTTTTAATTGAAAATATCAAAAAATAAAGCCATTTTGAATGTAACAGCCTTTAGCCTTTGGAGCTTTTGGCAGCTGGGTGCTCTCAAACAAAAAGTCCTAATCCAGAGTGATTTGGCCAAAAATCTCTCTCTGGAGTGAACTCATTGCAAGAATCAGTTCAGCACAGCTTTGTTGAGCATGAATGAAAGGAAATCTGTTTATAAAACCTTGCCCTAGGCTTGCTGTGCAGCTTAAGGCCTAATCTGTGTAACTAAGGCTGTAGACCTTTTGAGTGAGACAAAGTTGAGTTACTGTGGCTACGTTTGGACGCATGGAGTTAGGATGGAGTTTGTGTCTGGCATTCATTATCATTGAGTAGAATATATCTTTCTAGTTCGCTGTCTGACAGATGGACCAAGAGAGATCCTCTGTGCAGTCTTCACACACCCTGACGTGTCATCTGTCATCTGATTCAGGTCATTGTTTGCACCTCAATGGCAGCGTGAGGTTCTGGGAAAAGAGGCTGGCAACTAAGAGCTGGCCTCTTGGAGTCCCACACCCTGGTGCCCCTCCCCGCTCCACCCTACCCCACATAACCCAACCATCCTCTCTCACACACACACACACACCCCCGCCCTTTCTGTCTAACCACAAAGCTGCATTAGCATCTTGTTTCTGAATCACAGAAATCACAGGCTTAATACTGACATTATGGAGAGAATGTACTCCTTTAGTAATCACCAATAATGTTTGTACTGTGTGATTATAATCCTTAGAAGTCAAGAGCTTTTGTTTTGCTGTCCTTCTGACACATTTATTTGGTAAATCTCTTACTTTATTATAGAATGAATTGCAATTACATTTCAACTCTATTTAGTGACAGTTTGGAGACCACACTGCTGACATCATTCCATTGGTTTAAATGACAACAAAAAGCAAACATATAAAAAATGTTATGGATTAATTAAAATCTACACATACAAGATTTTATGTATATCACAGATAGACCAAAATCATAACAAAAAACTCTGTTTTATATCTGTTAAATTATCATTAGTATCTGTTGAAGTATGACATAATTACATATGTGCATGTTTAATCACATTGCTAAGAAAGGGAGTTCCTTATGCATTTTTCGATTTGCATTCTGCATCAACAAGTCAAGCTCTGCATTGACTTTGTTATTTGTTCAATTTGTTTTGGTGTCAGTGAATGACAAACATGGCAAAAAATGTGATGAATATAAATAATGTTTTTCTTGCTGCAAGGCAACATCACATGCGACAAGAACTTTTCTTCAAATTCAAATCAAAACAAAACATCTCCTTAACACAAACTGAATTTAATTTTAACTGAACCAAATGTATCTGTTTGTTTCAATGAGTTACAGTATGAGGAAGAATTCATTCAAATGACATCAAATCACATCACACATTTAGTTTTAGCTGATGAAGAAGACAAAGGTTAAGTGGCCGTATTTACAATAGATTTAAACTGCATATAGCAATCATGGATGCTGTGTTTTCATAAACTCCTCATGCTGTGGTGTAGTTAGTACTGTAAAGTAACTGTACAGGAACTGAGCTGAAAGCCAAATTTAACTGCTTGTGTGGTATTACTGGTGTAGTGACCTCGGCTCAGGCTGCAGATTTTAATGATGAACTGCTGGCTGTCTCTTCTCTCTCTGGCCTTGCTCTGGACCTCGGGTCACGGCTCCTGTTCTACTGACAGAAGCGTATTCATAAATCTGCTTAGCTGCATGCAAGCAATGAAGTGTGTGTGTGTGTGTGTGTGTGTGTGTGTGTGTGTGTGTGTGTGTGTGTGTGTGTGTGTGTGTGTGTGT
>JBBMFX010000007.1:14344838-14355322 GCA_037832545.1 Rhabdalestes septentrionalis | reverse complement strand
TGTGTGTGTGTGTGTGTGTGTGTGTGTGTGTGCGTGTGCGTGTGTTTGAGTGTGTGTTCCTTCATGAATATGTGCTCATATGTAGTATAAGAATATTTACATGTTTGTTGAGACTGGGCTGAACCGGTGGTGACAAAGATGGATGTTGTTCTGGAGAAAATGAATGGAGTGTATTATTGGAGTGTATAGAAACAGTAAAAAATCTCATCTGCTTACACTTCTCCACTTAGTCCAGATGTAGAAAAATAGCAAAGACAATTTTAGTGTCCAAATGTTCTTCTTTTGTTTTGAACAGAAACTGTATTGCTAACTTTGCTAAATACAGTGGAACAGTCAACCAAATAGCTCACATAATTAATGTAACAAACCAAATCTTCCTTAAGGTAGAGCAGCCTTGTCATCTGCTTTAGGGCACTGTGTGACTTGCTGTGTGTTACAAAACTGAATAAAACTTTATTCTTTCCTACATCCATTTCAGACAAGCCCAAAGGTCAGTTTAAGATTAATTTTATGATTACAGAACCTATTTAAGCTCTTTAGGTTACTACTGATGTCCAATATAATTTAAGCAACATTCACAGCTGTAATTTTAAACAAAGATGCAAAAATTGAGCTCTATGAGTGTCCTGGCTGATATATCGGTTAAGTCGAAAACTGTATACATTTTTTGTTAAGCAGTGGGGTGGAACTAATGTAGGTCTAAAACCAAAATACTCACATGAAACACAGATTAATAAAAAAAAAGCAAATGCAGAATATAAACAACAACATAGACAAGCAAACAGGAAGACAGGGCATAAATGCCAAGAAACTGAAAAAGATGGGGAGAATGTCACAGTGGGGACCCTCAAATACTTTACTGTGCTATGGTTTATTTAGGTCATTTCCTTCATTTGCGTAAATATTCAGGAATTAGAACGGGTTTGCCTGACTGTTCCTCCACACTTCCCTTTACAGTGGTTTTGCCATGAGGCACTGTGTATTTTGCAGCAGTGCTAGTAACTGCCGTTTTGGCTGTGAGAGGCATGGGATCCTCCTCCTTTGAGCAGCTGCCAACTCGGGATGCTTCCTTCTCCTTTTTTTTCGTTTTCTATGTTTTTTTTTTTTAACAACTTCCCCAGAAGGCACTTCCCTCTTTTTTCCTTCTCATTCTCTTTCCCCTCCTTTTAAAAAAAATGACCGTGGCTCTATGTGGTGAGGCTGTGTTGCTGATAAGAGTGGAATAGTTACTTTTACCTAACAGCTTGCCACCTCTCAGGTTGTGTGTACATACATACATTATATCGTGTGCAGTTCTTTAGACGAATATGTTTGTGTTTATGGTTGCATATGCCTGGGTTCAATATCACTCAATGAGCTTAATTCCTAAACAGATCTGGTGGTATTTGTGATGTAGTGTTGCATTAAACTTGTTTCAAATGCACTTGGTTTTTGGTTTTACATGTTGAAGTCTGCCTAATTCACTGGTGAGGTGACAGATGTGCGAATAGATCACCTAAACCCAACTTGCCCAGGGGGACTGTCTTCACTCAGGATGTGAGAGAGTGAGAGAGAGAGATAGAGAAAGAGACACACACCTGTCTGACAACTCTCATCAGCAGAGTGTCCTGAAGCCCACGCAGGGGCACTTTAAAGATACTGTGTAAACCCACCTCCTGTCATATCCATTTTCAACAACAGCAGCTTCAGGATGAGCTGCAGAGGCAGGCATCGTGGGAAGAAAAGAAAAACAAAATGAAAACGAAAATGTATTATTAAAGGGCTGTAAGGTGTGTCACCCACATCATCATGCGAGCATGAAAAGCATTTATTTATGGCATTTAGCTAACACTCTTATACAGAGTGACATACATCAGTGCTCAAGTAGTCCACATCTGTTTTTCAAACTTGTAAGGCTATACTTAAATCAGCATCTGCTATTCAACCAGGTTACTCCCAGCTAAGTACACCTGAACAACTGCTGTCAAAGCAAAGTCAGATGTTAAGGCAAAAGTAAGGAAGGCATGGAGATTTTTTTTTTTTTACTAAACAGCCACTAAACTAAATAGCTGCGTAAAGTATTTGTGAAACAAACTGGGGTGTGTATGTACATGTCCGTATTTGTGGGTGAGAGGGGGTGGTTTTAGCCAATCCAACAACGTTATTTATGTTTCCCTGCTGCTGATTGGCTGCTGGCCAGTGACACTACAGTCCAGAATTTTCCAGCTGAGCATCTCGAGTGTTTTCATATTTTTTGTTTTGTACTTCCTGAAGCCTCGTATTTTTAATAATATAAGTTTAATTATTTAATTACTGTATTTATTCTGCTTTTTTCAAGGAAAATGATGTGCATGAATTAGAGCACAGTCTATACAGGGGTAAAATTTATATTTACATTCTAGCCCTGCAGGAATTCAGGTTGAACTGTAGATTATGGATACGGGTTTACATTTACATTTACCTAAAGCAAAAATTTAAGTGACAATGTAAGTGTTTTGGGGGCATATTTAGGGAATACACTGTAAAAAATATTAACAATGTTTTTTTTCACTATGCTAGGGTGCTTTTGGAATGTAATCCCTGTAAAAAGTGTAGAAATTAATTTCATTAGAATGAACTTCCTTAGAATGAATTTTATGTACACATGACTTTGGAAAAATTAAGTCTCCTTTTCCTCTGCTCCCTCTGTTTTCATTAGCTCTCTTTCTCTCTCTCTGTCTCTGTCTCTCTTTTTTTCTCTCTCTGTCTATTCTTCACATTCTCTCTCAGTTGTGTGTATGTGTATGAGAGTGTGTGTAGAAAGAGGTGACCTTGCTGTGTGTAATTAAAGTGAAACACCTTGACTTGTCACCATCGCCTCAGACAGCTTAAATCTCCCTAATGTAAATGGGCCTGCTGCTGACACGCTGCTAGGCATGGCCACGGAGAAGATACAAGCACAGGTGATCCATCTCTCTGTATACACACACACACACTCACACACACACTCTCACACACACTCTCACTCACAAGGACCCCTGCCTGTATACACATAGTATACATGTTCCACATTTATGACTACAGTAAAAGTTCAGTGATTGCCTTGTATAGGAAATAAAGCACTTGTTTTTGTTTAAATATTTGCTTTATTAAGAACAACTGTTACAAAATCATTATTCTCTTATCATTCTATCTAAGAATAAAAATGAGATTTTTATACATTCTATACAGTTAGGCAAAGGTTCTGTAACAACTCATATTTGTAATATGTATAGAACCACCACATAAACAAGTTTTAACCAAAAGAGCTTTGTATTTGTCTTATTATGTTTAGTCAGTTTTGACTAAACAAAATAAGATTTGATTCTTCATTTTATAACCATTAGATTGTCAAGCAATTTCAGGTAGACAACTTTTGATTTAAAAGGCAAATATAGCATAATTTGAATGGTGCACAAAAGAAGAATAATTCCTCAACAACAGAGAATCATTAAAGCATGTGTTGTTGTTTCTATTTGCAGTCAGATTTTAAATATGTAAAATGAAATTCACTGCAACAAGTTTCCGAATAACTTTTAATGTACCCAATGTGTAAAAGGCGGAAATGGGACCAGTTGAACTCATTTAATGATCAGGGAATATGGGAGCGCCTGAAACAACAAACAGGACATGGGGGGGCAAACGCCTGCCAAATTAGTTTCGCCTGAGCAGCCCCAAGGCATGTAGAAGAATGTTACATGGTTTGGATGCCAACTTCACCAGTTGCCAGTGGCCCGTGCCAGGTTGGTGCTGATTGCCCGGGTACTGGGCACAGTGACAGGAGTCAGATGCCCTTCATGTGGCAGCATCAGGCACAGCGGCCTCCCTCTCTGACCCTCAGAGAGGGACAGTTACAGACCAGCATGCTGCCAGAGCACAGAGACCATGCCAGCTCTATTAAATACACACACGCACACACACACACACACACACACACACACACACACACATACACACACACACACACACACACACACACACACACACACACATCTCATTCAGGCCTATATGGGCCTCAGGCTGTCACCATGGAAGAGAAACAGCATGACTTTAGCTTGGCAAAGATTCTCCCTCATATTGGCCTGCAGTCAGTACAGACCCTTCAGATAGACAGACAGACCAATAAGATTTAGTGAAATTGGCATTTCATTTAGGTTTACTTTCACCACTATATGATTTTAGATTTCATTTCAGAAATTTACCTTCAGTGTTTTTGAAAAGCTAGTCTAATGATTGCAGCAGTTTTGTTGTTATTTTTGTTGCTTGTTGTTTTGCATTTTCTTGTTAGGTATCCATCATTTGAATATGCAAATATGTTAAATTATTTGAATATACAAGATGTTTATTATTTGTCACATGCACAGTTATGCACGTACAACACACAGTGACATGCAGGGCTGAATTGAAAGCACACCAGTCCATCGGAAATCTGTCTAGTCCAGTCACACAGCAGAGTTACTGTAGCACAGACTGGTAAAAAAGTTAATGCTGGCTATACCAGAAAGGTGCCATAAAACACATTGTATTGAAGCTTGTTGTGTATGGGGCTGGGCTGCTCATTCTGTGTGCCCATATCAAAGAATCAGTGCTGTCACCTATCCACTGCCAAAGCTTCAACAAAGGAAGAAGTTGGCCTGGCTTGATGAATCCAATGTTCTTTTACAACATGTGGACAGCCAGGTGAGTCCAAGTTACTTACCTGGGGGAGAAATGACACCAGGATGCACTATGGGAAAATGTTCAAATTGACAGTGTGAGTTATGTTCTGTTGGGAAACCTTGGATCTAGACATTAATGTGGATGTTACTTTAACACAAACCAGCTATATAAGCATAGTGACAGATGAAATATGTCTCTTCATGACAACGCTAATCCCTTACGGCAGCTGGATAATCTGCACTTCCACAAGGCAAGACATATTCAGTAACGGTTTAAAGAACACGATATAGAGTTAAAGATGTTGACTTTGCCTCCAGATTCCCCAGATTCCAGTGAGCATATCTGGGATGTGCTGGACAATCTAGACCCATCAATGGAGGCCCCACCTTGCAACTCACAGGACTTGCAGGATCTGTTGCCAAATTCTTGGTGCAAGATGCTACAGCTCACGTCTTCAATTGGTCAAAGCAATATTAGAGGCATGAAGATGATTTGCAGAATATTAGTCCATTGGTTTTATTGTTATGGGTGATTTAGTGTACATGTTGGCTACTCTTTGGGTTATGTGTTGTGCAGAATACACAGGCTAAGGTGGTGATGGAGTGAGAAATGTAGCAGCGTGTCATTCATGTGTCCTTGGGCCCCCAGTGTCATTGTCATGGCTTATCAGGATCTAGAGCAAAAGGAGGGGGAAAATGCACACAGCTTTAATAAAAACTCTATCTGGAGTTTCCTTTCTAATACTCTATGTAAAGGGTCCCAAAGGGAAGTACGTTTAACTTCACCAATTTCTTATTACCTGTCAGTCTATTTAATTTGATCTGACGTCGGACAGTTACCATTTTGGGCAGCAGAGTCAAGACACATATTGGCAGTGAGACTGGCAGCTAATAAAGCTAGCTGGAATTCACTCTCCTAGATTTTTTTTTCCCTCTGCCTTTATTTATAAATCTCAATATTGTTATTATGAATATATCATGTGGGTATTAAGGTTCACCTATCTCTTTCATGCCCTCACAGCTAATAACGTATTATTGATTTCGGCACTGGCCTGCATACATACTAGCTCTACCCCAACTGCCTGCCCTCGAATCTTATATCGCTTTTCCTCCGTCACATGAACCCTATCTTCATTTTGGTTTATGGCAGCAATGGAAGAATGTACTTCTTTTTTATTATTTCTCTAAGAAATATAGGTTTCAAAACTGTTGCATCCAGTGTACAATGCTAAATCCAGTGCAAATTCATTCCTACCCATTGGACATTTTATCATAAAAACCAACCATACAGTGCCCCTTTATTTACTGTTACTTTACAATTTAACACATTCACTCTCACCCTTTAAAGGCAGAGAAAAGAGCCCACCAAAATGCCTTGTATTATTGTAGTAATAGTATACTGTATCTTTCTCAACATAGCTGTCACGCAAACAGGTTATTGGAATGGTAGTTTGTAGTGCTACAAATGTCTGCATTCAAGATCACTTTAAAAAGTGAGCAGCATTTTAAAGTAATAGTTTTGCAAGTCCAATCATTCTTATGTGGTATAGAACTGCTGTTTTGGCTAACTAATAAACAATTATACTAACATTTTATAACTATCAAGTTACACTGTATTTCATACCACACAGATAAGTCTGTACCATCTTAAAGAAAATCGGAACATGGCTTGAGGGGGTTTTAGGGATGTATTTCAGGATTGGAGCTCTTTGGATAACACATTTTTGCACACTAGTGTTTGTTAGCGACAGTAGCTTGGCAGCTGAAGTTCCAAGCAAAATGTAGCTTCTAAAAGTGCCTTGCCTGGACACCCACATCAGGGTTAAGTACATTTTTTTTCTTTAAGAACTAAATTCTAATGTAAAATGCTGCAAAATAATTTTGTATCTTTAAAGAAACTACAATTGAGCCTTCATTTAATGTATATGCAGAGTTATGCTTATTTGTAGCGGTCAAGATTTCAGCACAACAAATTCATGCTAGGTTCAAAACCACCTTAGGTTCCATCTCAAGACTTTCTAGAGAAAAAGAAAAAAGAATAGGCTGAATAAAGGAGGAAGGCGAGAGAAAGAAAGTGAGAGAGAGAGAGCGAGCAAGATAGAGAGAGAGAGAAAGTGAAATAGAGAGAGAGAGCGAGCAAGAGAGAGAGAGACAGAGAGAAATAAGCAGTGCATGTATATATATGCGAATATATGCACTATCAGCAGAAAATGGGGCTGACTCAGCTGATGGTGGGGCTTTGCTGCATGCTAAAACACATAGTGGCAAAGCCCATTAAAAATGAATGCTGCGCGATAATCACATTCGCACTTAAAATTTAATGTCTCTACGCCGAAGCTGACAAAGGAAGGCGGGGTAGGGCAGTGTGATTAAGGTCCAGTCTCTTGTACTCCTGTGTTGGGGTGACGGCCTGCTCTGGCCTTGCAGAAGTGTGTGCGATGGGGGAGCCAGAGGAGGTCAGAGTGCCTAATTGTGGTAATTATGTTAAAGAGGTGCTACAAGGACAGGCAGTGTGTACTCATAAGAGAGGGGAAAGGGCCTGGGGGACATCATGAAGGAAAGCTGCGAGACGCTCTATGATTGTCTCTAGCCTGACCCTCAGCCACAAGGGTCAGGAAGAGAGGAGGACATGAAGTTCAAATTAAAAATGACCTTGTACAATCATGTCAAAGGTCTTTTATGCTGTGCCATGCACCAGGGCTTCAAGGCTACAGATGATTATGTTCATTAAACAGATTAGGAAGAATGTAATGGAATTTTTGCACCTTTGGAAAACATAGCTAGCGCTGGCAATAATACAGGTATAAGCAAGATTATTCATCATTCCTAGCTCACCTAGCTCAAAATTATTCATCATTCCTAGCTCACTGAGACATGTGCAGAAATGCTCGCAAAATTGATACAACATTTATGTTTTTAAGCAGGGAATGTTATCGTTGGTTGAAACTGATGAGAAGTTTTTGCTGTGTGTAAAGTCTGGTTTTATGGATAGATACAAATGATTACACAAATCTGGACAATTTTGTGTTATCAAGGTCATGAGGTGGATGGAGCGAACCCCACTGCTCATAAGATGAAAGGTGCTGAAACACTTTGGACGGATCACCAGTCCAAATTCAACAAGCCTCTAAACTATTTAAGATGCACCTCACTGCCATCTTCTAAAACAACTTTTAAGAAAAGAACGTCATCCACTTCATTAAGTATGGTGGAGTGTCTGATACGTTTTGTTGTCAATTTATTCGCAAGGCATCTTGGAAATGACACCAGCAGATTTTACCCAAACTTTAGCTACCCCTACCACAAAGCTTATTTAGATATTTCAATGATCTTTCAATTTTAAACATATGTTCAAATTCCATCACAGGATTGAGCTTTTTACATGACCAACATGTTGTGTTGGCAATGGGTTATTGTACAAACTACTAAACAGATAGATAAGTGTGGTAATGCTGTAGCATAAAATATTTCCTTTTAGTTTATCAAGGGCGCCAATAATTACGAATTGTATGAAATCATATTTAGGTCTGAATAGTACAGCAGAATTCAAGTGATAGCTGCTGATATGGTTAAATCAGAAATGTGGAACAGGGTGGAAATAAGGAACTTAATTTACAGGTCTTGCCAATCTTCTTTTAAGACTTTTTTCTCCTTAAAAGGAGGAAACAAGAGAGCATGTGTGCTTGCATTTGTATGTGTGTGTGAGAGAGGCAAAGGTTTACCTCTCCAAATGTTCCAAAAAAGTGGTCTGGAGATGGCCAAAAAAGGCAAATTAATTTTCCTCTGTTCCAGGCAAAACATTGACAAGCACAATAGACCCCCTTGAGGACGTGCCTTGCCCATTTGTGTGTGTTTATGAAGTGGGTGCATGCATGGGGTTCGGGGCATTCTCAAGCCTCGGCTACTTGACCAACCTCCTAACGGACCAACCTTATCCAACTTTCCTTGGGCACCTTCAAGGTCAGGTGGGCTTGAATAGGTGTCCTCAAAGACTGAGATGCTGCTTCATTAGAGGCGGAGATATCACTTTCTCTGCCATACACTGTTTCCCTTTGCTCCATACACAGAGCGCAGCCTTCTGTTCAAGCACAAAAGGACAAGAAGGGAGAAAAGAAAAAGACAGAGAAAGGCAGCATTTTGAATGATGAGAGAAAGGGCAAATAAGAGCAAGCGAGGATGATGTGGGGGTAATGGGGATGTTGAGCACTTTCTCATGAGTGCTGTGCAATCTTGGGTCTTGTGAAATGATGCATGATGTTCAGCATTACTTAACATAGCCATAGATTCTTAAGAACAATGGTGAAGCAATATCGCAGTAGAACCTGCTCTGGTTTCGAATATAACCTTTCAATAAATGCTATTTTAAAGAAGGAATTGAATATGAAATGAGGAAATATGAAAAGATGAATCAAAAGGACCAGTGTAAAAGACCCCCCATTTAATACAATGGATTTATATCAATTAAATACAATTATATCATAGATGTAAAGCTGAGCCAACAATTGTTAAGAAAGCTTTATTTTAAGAGTGTACACACAGAAAGACAAGTATTAGAGAGAAAACTGCAACTGGACTGGAAGATTTTTTTTAAAGAGATATGCTTTTGTAAAGGCATGTGAATTAACCCTTCTGAGTATCATTAAGGACATAGCTCATGCCAAGCGTGCTCTCAAATTATGCACAAGGCTTTGCTATTTTAGGACAACTAGTCCAGCAAAATAAATCGATATGTGTCAAAAGCCGAGACATGCAGCCAGAGCTACCTATGAAGCTGAAGTTTCGGTATTATCTAGGTCACAATATGTGGAGCAATTTCAACAGATGGACCAGAGTGAACTCCCCAGGCGAACAGAAGTTTCCTTTCTGTCTTTCCATTTTCTTTCTTTTCTTTCTCTCTTTCTTTTTCTTTCTTTTTGTTCTTATAAGTATCTCTTAATCTGTGTAATTTCTTTTTTGTTAACCCACTACCCAAAGGAGCATTACTGCATTTTTTTAAATGCACTTAAATACATATACGCACTCACATGCACATATACCCTATACACATTTACACAAACAAATCCAAGTAGGTCACTAACTCTTCAAGTCCTCATTCCTCCTTTTATTGATTTATTAATGCACCAGTAATAACACAATAGTAAAATATACAATGTATACAACTGCAGGGAGTCTCATTACTATTAATTCATGCAACTTATCAAAAGAGGAAAACTCATTTAGTGTGTGCAGGGTGTACACAATGTATCTTATGTAATGAAAAAAAGTTATTAATGGAATGCTCTCCAATAGAAATCCATGCTGGGGATGTGCGGTCGGAAATTTGTAGTGTGTTAACCTGTACATAATTAGGATAGTTAATGTCTTGTGGAGCTTGGCTGTATGTGGTGGGAGTTCGAAATATTCACCTGGATGCAGTATACTGCGGCAGAAGAAAGCAGTGTGAAAAGAGTGTGTGTGTGTGTGTGTGTGCATCTATGTGTGTGGCGTAGTGGGGTTTTTGGGGGTTTGGGGGCCCGTGTGAATACTGGGAGCAAAAAACACAGTGATATGGATCCAGGGAAGACCCAGTCCCCTCTGAGGATGTCTGAAAGAGTGTGGGGGAGAGAGGCATCTTAGAGGACCGGGCCAATTGTTAGAGGGCAGCAGGAGCACAATAGGGTGCTTTTGGGAAGTTTGGGCCCAGAAAAAGAAGAAAAAAACACAACCAAACTAAACCTCACAAGGAAAAGAATGATAGAGGAATGTTAAGTGAGTGTGTGCGTGTGTGTGTGTGTGTGTGTGTGTGTGTGTGTGTGTGTGTGTGTGTGTGTGTGTGTGTGTGTGTTTGTG
>JBBMFX010000007.1:14292058-14306950 GCA_037832545.1 Rhabdalestes septentrionalis | reverse complement strand
GAAGAGAGAGAGAGAGAGAGAGAGAGAGAGAGAGAGATGAATGATGCTCTGGGGGGCGGGGCGTAGGGACTGTACTGGGAGCGGCGTGTAGAGACGGTCAGTGGTGCCTAGCGGTCTTGGGGATCGACCCACTACTTTCTGATTGCAGGGCGAGTACCCTAACCACGCGAATACAAATATTCATAAAAACACGTAATTTGTACCTTTCCTAATAAAGGTAAACCTAGAATATATTTTGAATATATTGCTAAATAACTTTTTATTAAATAACTATTTATTTTATTTATCTAATGCATTTGCACTTATTTTGATTTATATTCATTTATCCCGTCCCTCAGTCCCTGAGGTCATATGTTGCATGTTCACACATAACGCACATAATGGTCAACTTGTAGGAAACAAATGGATGGATTTATAGCGTTTTGGAAAAAAAAAAGAAATTACAATCAACAATACTGTTGTTTGATTTAACAATCATTGTTCAACTTCTTCAGACTGAGCTAACAAACCATTTTAACAGGATAAATTAAATATTAACAAAATGTGTGGGTGTTGGTAAAAAATGTCATTTTCCTGAAAACTATCATAATGGATTTATGCTGTTTTGGAAAAGAGCTCTTCATTTATTAAAGGGCTAATAATACACTAATAATAATTCACTGTGCTTGCAAAATACCAGTGAATTTTGTAGCACCATGTATATACAGTATACAAACAAATTTTATTCTATATTGCTTTCATTATATAACATATTGGTTTATCATGCTTAAATATGAATTTGTGTTTATTATGGTTTGAATTCATTAAGGTTTATTTCTTGTCTATAATTATGGCTTTCTAATGAAAAAAATAGAAGACATCAAAGGGGCGTAAAAATAATAAGACACGCATTTCATTCTGCCAGATTTTGCAAACACTTAATGCCAAATATGTTTTTTTTTTAAAGTTCAGAAGTGACAACGTAACATTACATTGAAAAATAGAAAGGTTCATGTTTATACATAATTTGCATCTTCACAGTTTATTATTGGGAATTTCACAGACAGTATGTGGTGGCATTGCTTATGTGTATGAATGCAGTCACAAACACATACGAGAGGCTCTCAGTGCTATTGATGGTGAGGTGCAATGCAGAACAGGAGCTTTTAATGCATTGCATGTTGCTCGCTCTGGCTGAAGTGCAGGGGAAGCAGGATCAATACTATTGAGCTGTTTACCTTAGTTCCAAACACACGGGCCCGCACTAGGGCTTACCACTTGAAACATTAAACCAGACTATTAGTAATACTTTGGTCTTGCTCTTTAGTAACTGACCACCCTGACATAGGGGCCTCGTACCTGGCTGATGATAAAGGGCTGAACTGAGACAGAGGATGGAGAGAGAGAGAGAGAGAGAGAGAGAGAGAGAGAGAGAGAGAGAGAGAGAGAGAGAGAGAAAAGAGGCCTACCCATAATCCCCTGCTTCAAACCTCTCCAGGTTTGTCTTGTTTGCCTGCAGTAGCTAATGTGGTCACTCAACCCTGGCGAGCTGCAGGGCATTGCGCTGCGGCTGATTCGGCCGAAAGATCCCTGAAGCACTTTAGCTTCCCCTCCTCCCCTCATCCCCACTTGCCCAAAAGAGCAGAATTTCTTTAAATGCTTATTTTTCTCCCACTTCCCCTTTCTCGTGCCCTTGTACTTGTTTGTCCATTGATTTCTGTAAGGCCCTCTAGCCTTGGCCTCCCTCTCCTCCCTTCTCCGTATCCTCTCCCCCCACCTCCTCTATTTCTTTAATCTTGTCACTGGGGTAATTTGTGGGGGGTGATGACTTTTCGTCAATCAGAGTCCACTTCAAACTTGGACCTTTTTGTATATGCTTGTGTCTAACTCCTTAAAAGTAACCCACACGTCAATTTCGAGTTCTCATAACTGCATAACTTACACATTTGTTTCACAGTAATGCCAGGATCATAATAATTAGAGAATAACATATTATATATCAATTCAATATTAATAACAACAAAATAATAATAACAAGTAAAAGCAGTTTAAGCACAAATACAACGTGAGATGACTGACGTGACACCTGGCCTTTCATATTAGCGACCTTGCATATGTATATATAATTTTAATCTTTTTATTTATTTTTCTGTTGGATTATGTGTATGTCTGTTTGTGTATGTGATTGTGTGTGTGTGTGTGTGTGGGGGGGGGGGGGGGGGGGCCTTTTTAAACCCCCCCCCCCCCCCCCCCCCCCCCCCACCACCGAATCCTCCACGGTTTCTTGAAGACACTGCTTGTATCTCTTTAGTCGTTAGTGTAAAAGGTGATTGGCAGATGTCACTCATATACGATGTGTCTGAGGATACTCAGCAGATGCCTCACTGCAGGAGTGCACACAAGAGGAGCATTTCAGAGACAGAAAAAAAAGAAAAAAACTCAGATTTTCACACACTGAAGATACACTGTCACTCATCTTTCCACACATAGACATAGGCTTTTACACCTTTCTCTGTCTCTTGATTTCTACTGTCTCATTTCTTTTTCCCTAATTTTATTCTCACTCTTCATTCTCTCCCTATATTCACACACAAACACACACACATGTTTGTAATTGGTTCTAAGGTCACCACAGATTTCATGTTCTTTAATCATGTGACCTTTTTCAAGTCAGGCCTGCTCACTCCACCCTTGCTCACTTTGCATCTGTGATTGTGTCTTAGCCTCGCACTACCATCAGCATACAGAGTACACCAGCATCTCCGCAACCTTAAAAGCAGACAGCGTTTTGTAATTGCAGAGACCTCTAAAAGGTCCTTTTGGAAATCAGCATATCTCAAACAGGAGAGCATGAGTGATATGAGCCATCCAAAAAAACATTAATAAAAAACCCACAAAAACAGCATGGCGACAAGAGAGAGAGGGAGGAAAAAAGCAGTGCTGGCGCATTACCATAATGTTTGTGTATGCAGAGCGGCAGATGCCTGGCAGAGAGATTCCTAAATGAAGGTTTTGACCTTGGACGAGCCCTCGCTTAGTTCATTAGTGACCCACCACTTATCTGCTATAGCACTTGCCAAAAACCCCAAACACTCACAACGGCCAGAGTGGACCACAGAATATGGCCATCGTTTGAATTAGTGAAGGGCAATTCCCCTCGCTCCTATTCTCTTTTTTAGAAACAACCATACACATACACACATGCACACACGCACACACACACACACACACACACACAGAAAACCCCTTTACTTCAGAAAAAACAGGGATAATGCCAGGTTAACTATCTTATACAGTCTGACCCTTGTGTATGTGCAAGGTCTAGCCTAAGGGGTGAGGGTGTGTGTATGGTGGTGGTGGTAGTGGGGGTAAATAAATGAATAAATCAGAAAAGGAGGGGAGTGGAGAGACAGTGTGTGGTCGATAGTGTCAAAAGCGGATGACAGATCTAAAAGAATGAATATTGATCTGAGCGGCACTTGCACGGGGCGACCTGCGGGAGGTCAGCCTGTGTAATTAGAGTGCTGGAAAAGTGGCCCCTAAAAAAGCTCCAATTCCTTGGGCACTCACGGGAGAGTGTGCTTGTGTTTGTATATGACTGGCTTATTCCTTTTTTGCTGACTTATTAGGCCTTAAGTTTATAAGCTTCTTTGTCCTCCTGCCTTAATGATGGCATCAGTCCTATCAGGTATGAATTACACTAGTATCTAGGAATAGTTTCGGTTCATTTTACCTCACTCCTCACTGAAATTTGTGGTCCCAGGATACCAAGTGTAGGTTTTTGTGTGTGACTGTTTCAGCAGAAATGATGGTACACAGGATACTGCGAAACCACCAGACACTCAACCCCAGTCCTGGACCAGAAAATAAAATAGGCATACCCAGTGTGCACTCAGTTCATAGAAGGTTGAGCTAAAATGGATCTTAAAATTAAATGGTTAAAGTATAACAGAGTCATTCAGCGTGGCTTGATGCCATTCTAGAGAAACTTGCTCACAATGAACAGTCATAATTGTAGGTCAGAGAACTGTCAAAAGCGAATTATTACAAAATGTTATTAAACAGAAAAGTTGTAAATACATTACCTGGTGCCTGAAACATTGTTTTACAAAAGTTTAGTAAAATGATTTTGACCTAAAAACTGTAAAAAAAAAAAAGAAGAGTTAAGTCTTTTGAAAATGAAAGTAAATGAAAAGAGTTTAACTTATTATTTACGCATCTAAACTTTCAAATCCTTTCACCGCCCCTTCTCTACAGTCAACTAATTCACATCAAACCAATCTGAGTGACCATTCTCTGTATATACTTCAATTGTCAGCTTCATAAAAATTTTTTAATAATTGTCATAATCCCTTTTTTTTTAAACTATTGTAATGTGCGTGTGTTTGTTTGCATGTGTGTGTGTATGTGCAGCTTTATAGATGGACAGTACATAGCTGATTTTCCTCCACACACACACACACACACACACAAGCACACACACTCTCTCTCTCTCTCTCTCTCTCTCTCTCTCTCTCTCTCTCTCTCTCTCTCTCTCTCTCTCTCTCTCTCTCTCTTTCTCTCTCTGGGCAGTTATTGCCCCAGGAGATCTCATGATAAGGTGAACTTGGAATGAACCCATCCTAAACATAAATAACATCTCCTATCTTTCTTTTTTCCTGTCTTTTATTTCTTTTTCTGTTCCTTCTCTAACCTCTCTTCTATAGTGCCCCGCAATAAACGTACTCAAGAAACCAACACGCACCCTGCTTCTGGCAAAGTTTACACAATCTCTCTCTTCCTCTCTCTCTCTCCCTCTCCCGCTCTTACCTTTCATTTATGCAAATACAAGATTTACAGGTAGATTTGACTGATTTCTTCTTTCTTTGCAGAACAAGCAGTCTCTATTCTTCTGGTGAGTTATTACACTAGTTGCTGGAACATTGCTCTGAGGATTTGTTTGCATTCAGCCTCATGAGCATTCTTGAGTTCAAAAAGTACCCATATATTAAAAATTTTCCCCCAACAAAATAGACTTCAGCTCATACTAAATTGGGTGGAGTTACATCAGTTCATAGTTAATCTGCTATGCAGACCAATGTGTGAGGACTTTACACCCCCACCTCCGGTTTGGAACTGGGCAGTGAGATCTCATGTGCTGCTGCTTCAAGGTATTCCAATCTATTGTGTACAATGTATTTCTATGGAGATTGTACAAGGTGTGTGCACACAATTGAAATACTCTGTTGGCACCCAGTACACCTTAAAGTAGTTGAATTAAAGTAGTTGAATGTCTACTTTCAGACATGCAGTGTAGCTTTCCCTATATTAATGTCATAATCTTGAGTTCTCATAAGGTATGTAGGGAGAGTGTTCAATGTTGTTGCTTCATAGATCCTCTGCTCTTGTTTCTGTACTGGTACACTGAGCCACGTTAAGCGCCTACTTCACTTCTAACCTCTAGCAGGGTTGCTAATGATAAAGCCTGGCTCTTTACCCCTCTTTATCCCTCCCTCCCCCAGCACACAGGTCCTGTTAACACACAACGGAGTTATTGATAGGCCATTGCCATTAGCCCTGTTTACCTGTCAGCTGGTGCTGTGCTAATGAGAGAGCTTTGGGAGGAATAATGAGGAGGCATCTAACGACTAATGGATGTTTACGGACTCTTTCTCTTTCTCTCTTTCTTTCTATCTCTCTCTCTCTTTCTCTCTCTCTCTCTCTCTCTCTCTCTCTCTCTCTCTCTCTCTCTCTCTCTCTCCCCTCTCTCCCTCTCTCCTTCTCTTCCTCTCTCCCTCTTTCTTCCTCTCTCTCTTTTTGTGCTAAAGCTAACGCTAAGGCTGTGGTCACCATGGCTCTTTCTGATGGAGGTGCGGTGGGTAATTGGTGGCACAATTTGGGCTCAGACTGCCTCAATTATCCTGGGAGCTGGACAAAGGGTGGGAGAAGAGAAGAAGGAAGAGTAGGATCGATAACTAGGGAATCAGGGCTGACCATGGCTGAGGGTCGTAAAAAGTGTGTGTGTTCGTATTTGCATGTGGATTGCAAATGGAAGGGGGTGGGGAAGTACTTCGCTTTTTAGCTCAGCATAGTGGAGGTATTTTTCACTTTGTGATTGCATTTCACAGTACGAAGAAAAGCATAGACCGATTGATATTATGTGATTTTTTTCCTATATATACATATAAGTAAAATACAATTTTTTGGTTAACGAGATTAGGATTGCAACATCACATCAATGGATCATAGAACACAGTAAAACAAACTGTGTGTGTGTGTGTGTGTGTGTGTGTGTGTGTGTTTGTCTGTGTCTGTGTCTGTGTGCGTTGTTCTGTGTGTGTGTTTGTGTGTGTGTCTGCGCCTGCATACACTTGCATGCAAAAGTATGTAATGATATTACTGGGTGCATTTTGCACTCAGAGTAATTACAATGACCACTTTGGAAGCTTGCTTTTGTTCAATGGTCTGAATAAGATTTGTTTATAGGCTGATATGTGCATAGTCAAATTTATTTTAACAAAATATATAATGTTTTTTTTTTATAATGTATTATTAATTTTAAAAAAAACATTCAGGGGGGTGTCAGAAAGGGACAGAAATGGATATAAGCCACAGGGTCCCACAGTCATGCCCAACAAAAATCAGTAGAAAAAAATGGAAGGTTGAAACACTTTTACGAAAAACTGTATGCTGTATGACAGCAATTCAATTTAAAAATTGAATGAACCTAGACAAAATGCAAAGAGTCCAAGAAAAAAAAAAAACAGGTATCAAAGCTTTATGTTACATAAAGGTGCAAAGGACTCTTCACATTCTAATTATCTTGTTCAAACATTATTTAAAAGTGACTTCTTTATGACAAAGAGCCCTTTGTGACACATTTTCTAAAGAGTGATCATCTTAATTTTACAGACTATCTCTGGATGGGCCACAGAGAGCAGTCAGCAGTTTATGGTAGAGTGCTTTTTATTGTGCTGACACATAATCTCAATGGTGGGATTTGTTCTATAATAACGTTATAATGGGAATTAACCATTACTGTTCATGTGTCTACTGAGCACCCTTTTTCCTTTCCCTCTTCCTTACTGTAGACACTATGTTATCAATAGACTGTCCCAGACTTTATGTGCAGACAGGGCATTTTGTTTGCTAGTAATAGAGTTTTAAGCCACTAAATTCATTCTCAACAACCAAAGATGTGTAAGTTAAATAAACTCAGTTCCAACTAATTTGGAGCAAGGCACAACATATTCATATGTGTACATGTACATGGTCATAGTCTACGAAGGAGTACATTGCTATTTAGAGTATATTACAGAGAGATATGGAACATTTTTCTGCTGTGGTACACTGCAATTTTTGGTCCAAAAGATCAGAAACTGTAAAGCATTCAACAAAACCAGAATGGTGCCAGCAGCTCAGTACTTAGAGCATCCCATGTGTGCTCTCTGTAATGAACCTCTGTCTCATCATGTGTTTTAGTACACCTTCTTGGTCGCAGACTCACTTCAAATAGGCAGTCCTGACCCTGCTTCCTTCTCCACAGTGGGAGCCAATAGATGGAGAACCCTGAGGAGCACTGGAGCCTGACGCTGGTTGGACCTTATCGCTTGGGCACTCTGTCTCCACACTAATTAAAACAACCCCTCCTCAATAGGAGAATTGGGAGGTACAATTACCGCACAGGCCTCCGGAGCCTCATCGGATCTCTATTAAAGGAGAGCGTTCATTGTAATGATGCCAGGGTTTAATTACTTCCACGCGGCGGCCGCTGTAAAACACGCTGATAAATGGGCAGACACACTCGCGCATCATTATCCTCCCCCCACACCCCTCTGTGTGCTGGCCTTGTTAGTGTGATCATGAGTTGAGTAGGAGGATGAAGAAGCTACCTGAATACCAGGCAGAGCTGGTAGTGAGGAAACAGAGGGAGGAGGCAGGTGTCTCAGCATTTTACAGTGGATTATACAGCAAAGACCCCACATAGGCATTTTGCAGGAATTTGGAGTCCCCACAATAGACATGTAGATGCACACACACTCTACTATAAACCAACAATCGCACACAGACCTAAATAAAAAAACCAAGCACTGAGGTGCATCTTCACACACGTATATTACTTACCCCACACTGCCATAGCAGATAAACAAATGTACATATTCATAGTAATTAATTATGGGTTTTTTGTGGGTGCCCACTGGTAGGCTCATTCTGATTAATCTTGTACCCTGTGCTTCCCCCACACTTATTAAAGTGCTGAAGCAAATATCTTGCATGCAATAAATCCCACACAGAGCATGATTAATCAAAGGTGTTGAGCAGAGGGGCTCTGGCAGGTGGAGTTACAGTGTTAAATCACCTGAAGGGCTGGATGAATGGTCTTGTGCTGGAGCTATGAAGAAAGGATGGCTGTGTGGCATAAAAGACTGGAGTACTGTATTGGTCTTAGCTTCAAAGCAGCCTACTAGGGTCAGTGTGTCAGGACCTCGCACCCAGCAGAGGGGGATCATCCATTTCACCATCAAAGTATTCTAGGTAAATTAACCCATGCAAATCTGGGGATCCCTGTCATTTTTTCCTTTTTTTCTTTGTCCTAAACCAGGATTTTTGTTTTAGTTTTACTTTCATTTACGATTAGTTTTAGTTTCAGTTACTATTGTTTACAGGTTGATGACCATGGAAAATTGTTTTGTAGGTCATTTATATATCTACTATATATCTACTGTTTCAGGTCCCATTACATTTTCACTCAACATCCAGGCCAGCTGGCACTGTCAAATGATATAAAAATAGTTAATAAAAAAGACAAAAATTGACAATTGATGTCAAAATACAGTATTTTATTTAACAAAAACTGATCCCAGTGATGGAGTAACAATTTATCTAGGCTGTTTCTTTGAGGAAGTGACAGGATTCTGCCTCCTCAGTCAACCCAAGTAATTATCCCTCCTTCTTGGAAAACCAAATATCATTTTTCAGCCATGCCTATTTTAGCATAGCAGGCCTTCACAGTTTTACTCTTAACTGAATAATTTTCTACACTACTTCTCACTTTTTCTCTTCTTTCAGTGGCTGTGACAGGACTGACTTGATGGGCAGCTTAATAGCTGTAGTTATTTGACAGGCTAATTCACATTTCTGATGCGTTTAGACACTTCCCAGCTCCTGAGTGAAGGGAAATGTCATAGCCACGATGCTACAAGAGCCACTCTGAACAGTCATTTATGAACCAGTGCATACTAAACGTGCATCAGTATCTTTGAATATTTGATTACTCACTAATTACTGATTAGCTAAGACAAACTGTTGCTAAGCCACTTATAGTAAAATGTATGTAGAGAGGGCACATTATTAACCATTTCCACATAGCCAATTTAATGACATCAACAATTATATCACAATTCTCCATACACTTCTTTTGCTTGGCTCACAATCTCTGTTCACAATCTCTGTTCAATCTCTGGATAGTGTTGAGGTCAGGTGCTGGGCAGTTCTTCCTCACCAAACTCATACAGCCATTTTTTATGCGGCTTGCTTTGTGCACCGGGGCACAGTCATGCTGGAACAGAAAAGAGCTTTCCCTAACTGTGTCCACAAATTTGGAAGCATGTCCTTGTCCAAAATATCTTGATTTGCTGAAGCAGTAAGTTTGCCCTTCACTGGAACTATGGAGCTTTGCCCGAACCCTGAAAACCGGTGTGTCCCAATTATTTTGTCCATATATTGTATTTTCAATTCTAACTTCACTCAATGCAAAAGCTATACTGGCAGTTTCATTTTAATTCAGCCGGTTACTGAATTGACTAAATAAGAAATTATGAATGTGGATTTTATCAGACAAAAAAACAAAAACAAAAATAGCTTGAAATACTTCCAAGTTCACTCAGTTAGCTTTAGCTTTTAGTGTGCTACAGTGTAAGTTTACATGTTAGTGATCACAAAGCTAAAATCAAAATTCAGCCTGGCCATTTATCATTCCTTTGTATTCTTTTGTCCTTGGTCTGCATTCATTTTATTCATTTTATTGTACAAAGTTTGTCAAGAGTATTGCATATGTCTGACAAATTTGCATTGATTTCTTGGCCCCTGTCCCTTCAAAACAGGAGGGAGCCCCATAACATTAGTATAGAACATATTTATCCATGTATTTGTATTTATATACACATAAAAATATTTATATTTGTTTTATAAAAGAGGTATATTACATACACACATGTATAATATTTATTATTATCTTTGTTATTTTGAGATGATGAGTCCCTGAAAATACTTTACCAAACCATTTTTTACCATCTCATATACTCATATTTTAAATATAATCATACAATACATGGTGTCAAATAATGGAATATTCCTCTAAGACAGCATAAGTAAAAAAATGACTGAGGATTCCTTTAGTTTAGTTGCTGTGTTTTTTACTTTCAGATTTTTCCTCATTCTCTCTGCGATATTATTTGCTTTAGCAGCATTGTATTGCCTATAAATAATTACAGTGATCCCTACTTCATCTTTCCCTTACATCTTGTCCATGTTCTTGAACAAGAGCAGATTTACAAGTTGATGTTAGTCTGGACCCCATTTAGCCATGCTGTGACATGTTGCTATAATGGGTATGCATCAGTGTAGGATTACAAAGTGCAGAAGAAACTGAAAATGTTTTCTCAGAGGCCTTGATTATGGACTGTTTCAAGCATGGGCTATATCAGCCATCACAGTGCAGACGCACACTGCCAGGACCGGAGTGTGGTCCTGCTACATTGCCTAATAGGTTGCAGAGAGCTCAGGGAACAGACTCTCCATATGCATCCAGCAAGTGCATCACAAACACTATGTTCCCTCGCTGTGCCTACAAAACAGCACTCCAGCTTGTACAGCGTCTGGTCACGTAGCAACACAGTGCAAATGGGCTTCAGGTAGGATGTATGTGTGCATGTTTTAGTGCGTGTTAGTGCCTTGGTGTGCTTTGCATATAATGTCTTTTGTGAGATTGTGTTATTATATGTTGTTAGGGGGTAGAATAAGATGACATGACGCAGAAAAGAATGTTGCCACAGCGGCCAAAGACATGACTAAGAGAAGCACCTTAGATCCCCTAGTTGAAAAACAAGGGAGGGAGTGCTGTTTAGTTTTATGTTAATAGTGTGGAAGCTTACATAAAACTCTATTGACAGTTAACATGCCCTTCAAGGTGTTCTTTGTGGTTCAGCACTTCTGTCAAGTTGGGAGGCAAGTCATTTCGCCCTCACCTTTATTCATATGCTTCACTACTCTGAGCATTACGGAGCACCGGAGGGCCCAGTAATGCGAAAGAGGGAGGGGGTCAAAGCCTGCCCTGCCGCCCCTGCCAGGTGTCTGGGTCTGGGGTGAGTCAGAGTGGGGGGATGGGGCAAGCGGAAATAATGAAATAAAGTAAACATCTTGGCAGGACTTATTATGCAGAAGCAAGGGAGAAAGATAAGATGCAAAGGCAGAGACCATGTGCCCAGAATACTGGGGAATGCTTGGGGTGCTCATATTAAACCTCCATGTTGAAGCTTTAATGGGGCTTGAAATTTTTCTCCAAACCTCACAAATGTCTGTCCGAGTCCCACCTAAACTAATCCAATGCACAGCTACAAGTTTTGGATTTCAAGCTCTCTCTGGCTATTCTGTCAAATCTAAACCTAACCCTAACATTACATTTAACCTAAACCTAGTCCTAATGCTGCTGATGGTTGGACATTTTTAAATAACCTGTAGACAATCCAGAGTGTACTATCAAAATAATACCAACAATTGATATGTGTCAATTTATAATTGTAATTCGTATTGTTCTGAGCAAACCAGTACCATTTTGGATTAAATGTGTTAGGATAAAAGTAGGGAGAAATGCTTACAGGTGTCTGTTAAAGGTGGGAGAAGAGAGATGAGGAAGCTAAATACTGAATCTGAAACCAATCTAAGCCCAGCATGTTATCTGAGTAATTTTACCCAAATCTGACGGAAAGGCCACCTTGTCAGATTTAGACAAATATTTCAAGCTGTGTTCTATGTGCAGAAGGTCCATAGCACATAGAACCATTGTCTGAATGTATGTGTGTTTTTGTCCTCGTTAAACTGCAATACTGTTTTCTACAGTTGTTTCTGTATATCTCTGGTGTATCTGTGGGCTACATGGGGGCGTGCAGTAGCACAGCCAATATGGCCCTCCTTTTCCCCCCATAAAGTAGCATGGGGTTTTGAGAAGTAAGCGTTCAGGGTGTCAGCAGCTTCACCGCGCCTTGTGGTGTAATCGCGTTGCTTTTGAGCTTCGAGGGGCCCTGCACACTTTCATTCCCCAGCCAAACATGCATGCCTCTGCAGCCTATGTAGCGCTGAAGCTAACACGCTTAGAGTTGTTTGTGTTGGGGAAGTCTTTGGGGGGGACTTAGCGCGAGGCTGTGTGTGTGCCTGACTGAATGCCTGTCCTGTGCCAGTCTTGCAGGAGGAGGCTGCTAGCGATGGCTCTCATTCAAAGCCCAACGTGGGCGCTTCCTTCTGCTAGCTGCTATTGCACTTCCCTCAGGGGCGGTGAGGTGGGGTGCTGAGGGAGGTTTAAGGGAGAAAGGGGGGATTTGAGCCTTATCCTTCTTTCCTCTCTTGTTCCTTCTTTCTCTTCTGCACTGTTTCCACCCTCCTTCCCACCTCGTCTCGCCCGTGTAACACCGTTCCGCCCAATTCCCCGGCAGACGCAGTGAGTGTGACGGCAGAGAGAGGCGATCAGATGGGCACCCTTCTGTGAACAAGGCTGGCAGCTGCAGGCGGGGAGACGGAGGAGTGCAGGAGCGGGGGAAAACATGAAAGAAGAAAGGAGAAGGAGGCCGAGGACGAGAGGGATTTACGGCTACGAGTAAACAGAGAACAAAAAAGAAGACAAGTGGACGAAGGAAAAACAGAGTGTGACGTACAGTACAGCCGGTTTGAGATGGAAGGCATATAAGACAGGGTAAAATAGAGCCATAGAGAGAAAAAAAAAGACTTGTGAGTGAGAGGCGGTGTTTGCCCTCAGCAGCCGGCCTTATCCCTTTAGCCGCACGACTCCAGCGTGAAATGGCGCTAAGCGTGGCGGGGCGGCCGGGATGAGCTGGAGATTAGCTTCTGCTGGTGGGGTGGCTGTGATCTTAGAGAGTTCTGTGGGCCAGGCACGGCCATCAGTGTCCAGCAGCCCCACTCCACCTCAGAGCTCAAAAAAGCAAGCCCCACGCCACACACAGCTGCAAATCCTTCTCCCACAGAGAAACGTGTGCTGCGGTCTCTTCAATCTCTCACTCCACTCCTTTACCTTCTCTGTCTGCCTCTGTATCAACCTCTTGTGCCCTGACTGAGCCTGACTCTCTAATACTCAGAGCGTCTTCAGTCTCCATATCTTGTGTACTCTGTTCCCTGTGTAGCTTGAGGGTGTGTGCCATATATAGTGTCACAACACTGCCCTTTTGATTTACCTTTCTTTAAAACGGACATCACCGTTCCGTAAACGTGACGTGGTAGTCATCATGTGGTGACATGATGGGCTATAACAATTAATGCAGAAGTCTCATGTAACCATTATCAGATACTATTTGATCTCTTGACAGTTTTCATACAATAATATCTAGACCAGTAATTGGAGCTTGATACTGATATACATACATCTGCCATGAAATATTTATGGCAAGGTTATTTGAATGCATATGGCATAGAGTGAATGTTCATGCACTCAGTAGAATGTGTGTGTATGTGGGTGTTTGTGTGTGTGTTTGTATGTGTGCACATATGCATGCGTCATCATCCCTCTCAATTTTTCTCTTTGTTCTTGTCTTTTGTGTCTTGTCCTTAAGACCAAGCACTTGCACATGCTTTTCATTCCCCAGTCAATATCTATCGAGCCACTCATGAAAGGGAAATGACAGTTGCTTCATAACTTCCCAGGTTGATCAATACCACCTGCTAGGTCCAATTCTAGTCCAATTTCGCCTCACTGACAACACAGACCAGAACTACACTCATGTTACTGCTATCATGATCCAGGCTCATGGGCAAGATTTCAGAGATCCTGCAAATAGATAATGACTGATGGTTTTCGTTTAGTTTGCACATCCAGAAGTCGAGAGGTATTCTGGTATCACTGCTGTCCTATGATTTTTTGGCCTGTGAGCCCAAAAGTCTGCATCTAGTGAGGAAATGTGATGTTTAAACTGATGACTCAGAGGGGCTTGAATATGTATATTAAGGAATGGTCTTTGTTTAAGAACATTGTGATGGGGGTTGCTAGTATTTTTCTTAACAACATTTTCAAAAGAATTAAAAACAAACTCTTTTGTCCAAAATTCTAAAAAATATTATAAAATTTTAATATGGGTTGTTGTAACAAGAATGAACTCTGAATAATTCTGGATTATTTCTGTTAATCCAGTCAACTGTTGCAACTGATTGTGTGATATCTGCGAAAAAGCTCAGTGAAATCAGCAAAAGAGATAAAACTTATAATCAACATATTTAAGATAGCAGATAAACTTTAGATAGTCACAGATGGATTAGTTTAGAATAATCCAGTATTAATACAGTTCATATATTATATCGCTTATTCACTGCTTATGATAATGGTAATAAAAATTATTTCTCTTGATGTTTTTAAATGTATTTTTCCCAAAAAAGTCCTCTCTGGTCTTAAATATGTTTAGTAAGGGCAAAACGATTTTAAGGGCTCCACTAAGAGAGCTTAAATAGAAAAGACAGAGAGTAGACATCATGCTAAAGGTCTCCTCACTTTTTCAAACACATTCACACTTGTTCCCAGACTGCCCAGAATTATGGGAGACATGAAGTGGCCAGACAGCTGGCCAACAGGCTGACAGCTGCATTCTCATTCTCTCTCTCTCTCTCTCTCTCTCTCTCTCTCTCTCTCTCTCTCTCTCTCTCTCTCTCTCTCTCTCTCTC
>JBBMFX010000007.1:14274048-14291949 GCA_037832545.1 Rhabdalestes septentrionalis | reverse complement strand
TCTCTCTCTCTCTCTCTCTCTCTCTCTCTCTCTCTCTCTCTCTCTCTCTCTCTCTCTCTCTCTCTCGCTCTCTTTCTTTCCCTCTCTCTCTCGCTCTCGCTTTCTCTCTTTCTCTCCCTCTGTCTTAAGACCTGCTCGTTCAAAACGACAGTGGCTCTTTATTTATGTGCAAATTTGCTCTCGGGCCCTACGAGGGTGCTGCGCATGCTGAATCTCTCCTTTCGGGGCTTTAGCAGATTATCCCTCCACTCCCTTTGGTCCCGATCGCCCTAAGCCCAGCTGCCCTGACCTTTTGTCATTGAGACTTTCTCTTTCCTCCTTGGTGTCTCTCTCTCTCTCTCGCTTCACCCTCTGTCCCAGACACCAGAGCCAGCCTACTCCTCCTGCTCACTCCTCCATTTCTCAAAGGACTATTATATCACTCACTTTGTGAACAAAGAACCCCAGCGACACAGCGAGAGAGGGAGAGAAAAAAGGGGGAGAGAGAAGGAATGAGAGAGACAGAGAGAGAGAGAGAGAGAGAGAGAGAGAGAGAGAGAGAGAGAGAGAGAGAGAGACTCCTAATCAATAACAGTGGCCCACGTGGAGCTCTGAAGGCTAATCAATACTTTTTTCTTTAACCCCCCTTGTTTTTTGACCATCCATTTTTGCTGCTGACTCTCACAAAATGCTGGGGTTCAACTGGGGAGGGGGTTGCTCTGATCGCCTCTCCCAAGAGGTGAGAGACAGAAGGAGAGAAAGAGAAAAGAAGAGGGAGAGTTCACTACACAAAGACAAAAGGGAGGCTGAGCGTAGGACAAGTAGCAGAACAATTGTAATTGTCAATATTAAACAGATCCACATCCGCCATCTCCATCTGAAACTTCAACACCACCACCTCACTCGTTTACCTCCCCTCCCACTGCTCCTGTGTCCCCCCAGCAGGTCAAGCACTGTATGGCTGTTTGAGTCTGTATAGCTTCTCTTGGACACACACACAGGGATTTGGAAAGCTCTGCTACTAAGCCAGCTCATCGTATTCACCTCCATCTCTTGTCTCCTCATGGCTCCTGTCATCTACTGCTCCTGTCTCCTTCTGTTTCTCTCTGCTCTCCCGCTGTCCCCCACACCGTAGTCAGACCCTGATCAGGACATCAGTGTAGCTGCAGTCTAATTGATTCCGGGCACCTCTTTGAAATGTTTGATCTTAGCAACTGTTTTGAAGTGTTTTTTTTTGTCTATATATATAACTGTGTGTTTGATTAGTTAGTAAATAATTCTGTGTCTCCAGTTTATTGAAACAGATTTTGATTTTGCTTGGTTACATGACAAACAAAGAACACCTGACCTATTCCATTTTACCTGACACATGCAATCAAAATAATTATTTGAGGTTAGTAAAATATGTGGTTTAATTCTGAATGTTGTGCGCTATGGTTCAACCCTACCATGAATTGTTTCTTTGTTCAATAAACTTGTTCTACCCAGCAACAGTTGCTAGAAAGATCATTTATGGTTGAGCATGGATAAGCCAGTTATATTAAGAAAAGAAGCAAGAATGTCCATGTCTGAAAGACTGAATGTAATGCATGGAAATATGAACTGGTACTTTGTTTCTGTATATTGTTCCATTGTTCCATAAGCATAGAGAAACACGCAGTCAACATACAACAGGCAGTGACCTGGATTCCTTTTTTTTCTCTGGCTGTGTGCTGCTCCAGCTGACGGGGCACCCCCCCTTGAGAGAGACACGCAGGCCTCTTCTTTCCCACCCTCCTTCCTCTCTCTCTTTTATTATTTTGCTTCTTTCTCAAGCTCTTTCACTCACCTCATCCAAATCAAGCTTTTGTTGTTATTATGTTATAGACATATTCAAATCTGTTTATTGAACATCAGTACAATAAAACATCAAATAATTAGTCAATACATGCAATGAGTAAATATATATCTGTGTACATACATATATGTACACAGATAACCACACACAATTTGGTATAAAGATTTAACCATGTACACCTGAAAAAGTAATGTGTTATATTTATTTAATACAACTTTGTACAATGTTGTTTTGATGTAATATCATGTAATGTAAGTTAGAATGCCAATTTTCAGTTTGTTTGTCACACTTTCGCCCTGCTAGACCTGCCCCAGTCAGCTGTAAGTGTTGTTAATTTAAAGTTGGAAACAAAAGCATCTCAGATATGAAATGGCAGGCTTGTAAAATAAGTTCACATTTTGAAACAGCCTAGTGTGAAGTGTGTAATGTACATTTCACTGTTCTCTAATGTGCACCATTAGTTCTCAGGTGTGACAGCTGATAATGGGATGAAGAACAAACAAATAAAAAAGCAAGATGTAACTCCTTTACCTAAAAAAGTAGTTAGTAACTTCATTTATCATCACTTATTTTTAATAGCAAACATTAAAACAAAAATCCAATGTAAACTAAATTTTAAACAAATTTATAAAATTCAATTAATTATTAATGTTTAAGAAAACACATGGCATAGGCTGTCTAAATTTTTTGCCATTCAAAAAATATCTGTTTTTTAATTTTTTTCATAAAATAGACATCATTAGGAATGATGCTGTTCTTGCTGATGCTATATTAGCCTCCTTGAATGTGTCTGCCAGCCAAAGAACATTTTGCCTCAGCTGTTTACCTAACACTCTTTTCAGCACTTTCAGATTCTCAGTTTCAGAGAGTTCCTCATATTTTCCCCTCACACTCTTTCAGAAATCTCACCCATATTAAACCAGCCCTAGACAGTCTTTACCAATACACACAGACACGATGGCATATACAGTCACTTTATGACCTCTTCTCTTTCACTGCTACAGTACCTGTGTCTCTTTCACACTATTCAGTTTGGCTCTTCACGCTGTTTAGTTTATGTGGTCTCGGCCCGTCAGTGCCGACTGTTTCGACTCGTTTAGCACTACCAGACCACGAGTGGCTTGTTTGTTTGTGATGATTGTATACTGTAAGTGGTAATTAGCTTTTGCTTCCAGCTTCCTTTGTTAATTTGTTGGGCTCGCTGCCTCCCTGTCTTCATCAGTTGTCTAACATGGTCTTCGGGTGTAAATACAAGCCAGCGAAATGGCAATTAACCTTGCAAATAAGTGTAAAGAATTGACCAAGCGACAGAATACTGACAAGGCCTCCCTCAGCATGGTTAGTATGGGGGGAACAGAAGCGCAGAAGCGGAGGAGGGGGAATTTAAAAAGAAGGGGGTGAGGGTAAGCAAACAAATCCCACTAGCCTGTGTTTGTTGTGTCTGAGGCAGGCATATTGTTTTGCTGCCTATTAAACTTTGACCTTTAGACATGAGAGAGGGAAAAGGAGGTTCAGATGGAGATGCAGGCCTGGAATAGTGGCTGGCGGGGGTAGATGGAGATAGGAGAAGGCAGTTACTTCATGGAGGTAAGGAGGATTAACCAAAACAGAGATAGGAGAAGAGTGCATCAGCGCTTCTAGCAGGATCATGTATTTGTCCCAGCTATCCTTCTGCTCTAAATCACACACTCTTACAGATATATACACTTTCACACACACACACACACACACACACACACACACATACGCAAAGACACTTTCCTATTAGCTAACTGCTTGAGGTCGAAGTTAATGTTGGTGATAACACAAACTTTGTGTGATTTAATGTTGTTTATTTCTGAGAGAAGCCGCAACAATCGATCAAAATTGTGTATTCTACACTTTCAACTGATGCCCCATTTGTTTGAAGGTTCATACATTTAATGGATGGACAGTATTTATGTGTGTATTTTTTGCAATAAGGCAAGTCATCCTTTGTATTCTTGTCAGATTTTTATGGTTGCACAATATAGAAACATGCAGAAAATATCTCTGTGTACTCAAAGCTGTTAATACAACTACAAATCAAATTGGGAAAAAATGCAATTAAATTAAATTATGTAATTAATGTAATCAATACTAAACATTGACTACTACAGGCCACCTAAAATGTTTGTTTTTCAGTAAATGTTATGATTCATTTGATTCACTTGTATAAAACTAATATTTAAATCATAATTATTTATGGATTTGTAGTGAGAACCCACACACCAGATATTGTTGTTTAAAGAACAGTCTTATTACCTGATATTTTAATGGATGTTTAATTAATAAGCCAATATAGTTTAAAATTGGTGGGACTGCTGTCCCCCATGCAATACTTATATTTATTAGGGTAATATTTATTGCTTAAACATTCAAGTTACGTCTAAATCTTCCCATCGTCCCTCTGTACAGTCCTCGGCTGCCTGAGTATACTGCTGACTGGTACTGACATGGTGACGAGTGACACGAGATGTGTCCTGAGATCAGCAGCTTTACATTCAAAAATTGCATCTGTGGGAAATGATCCTGTAAGTGAGAACTTCTCAAAGCTATGTGATGGCCAGATAGAGATCCATCTGTTCTGTCAGCCTGAGCTGGGCTTTAGTGAGAAGTGTGGCTTGTTGCTGAGGAAGAGGATGAAGGGAGGATTTAGATAGTCACTGCTGGTGCTGCTTGTGCTGGGGAGGGTGGGTACCTGCAGGCCAGAGGATCAGATACAGCTGTCAGCCACCAAAGAGAGACAAAGAGAAAAGCTCAATGTTGCTGTATATCAACCTGCAGATTGACAGACAAGAAGACATGCAGAGAGAGAGAGAAAGAAGAGAGAGAGAGAGAGAGAGAGAGAGAGAGAGAGAGAGAGGAAGAGGGAGAGAGTGGGAGTGAGGGAGCACTTAAAGCATGGATCGGAACTAGCTGTCGGGCTGGAACGGGGGGGCTCTGAGGTATCAGAAAATAACGTGCAGGTGTCAAAGCAGCAGAAAGCAAGTGAGTTTGGAGATCTTTTTGTGTGGAGTAAAAGAGGAGGTGAACTTGACGAGAGTGAGGAGAGAGCTAGGTTGAGAAAACGCATATGGATGAATTTGCCTGGTCAGTTGAGCTTTAAGGATGAAAGGATACAGGCCAAAGCAGTCAAGATGTAGCGAATAGAGAAGAGAGAGAGAGTCAGATAGTCAGAGAGAGAGAGAGAGAGAGAGAGAGAGAGAGAGAGAGAGAGAGTGGAAAAGGGAATGGAAAGGGTGCTTTCTTATGGGTGCATGAAGGATATGGTATATGAAAGATGAAGAGAGGAAGCAGGAGTAGACTGAAGTACTGAAAATTCCTTGAGTAATAATTTGACATACTGTCTTTCCATGTTACATAAGGTCAAATTTTCAGTTTACTGCTAGTTAATTATGCATATTGATTAGGTTACCTTAATATATTTTATGTAAATTTTTTTGCTGGTTAAATAACCATTACGTGTACATATCTACTGTTTGATACTTTCCACCACAGAAGGCGCTCACATAGGTAAGGCGTGGACCCGGGAGTGATGGTGAGTTGAGATCTTTGGCTAAGGGGGCTAGAGGTGTCTGTGTTTGTTGGGGTCTAGTCAGTGGAAGCTGGAGGAACAGAGTTAAATTAGGCAGAAGAAGGGTAGCCAGACCCTGTCAGCATGCTGCCCGCTGTTCTAGTCCACCCCTAGACTGGACATGGCACAACCTCACTGCCCCTGGAGCCTACTGTCAGCCCTCATGACCACACACATAAACACACACACTCATATACACACACACACACACACACACACACACACACACACACACACACACACACACACACACACACACACACACACACGCATAGACATAGTAAGGAATCGTTAGGAAGGCTTTATTTTTAACTATAATGCAACCCCGCATTTTATGACCCCCAGTCTTTCCCTTCCTCTCTTGCTTCCTATTGTAGAATTACAGTAATACAGTAGGCTGGTCAGTCTTTTCACATTGTTGATTCAGAGAAGTGCCAGTGAGCAGACAGGCTTACAAATGATGACAGATCTAAATGAAAGGAAAAGCAAACATTTGTCCCCGTATCTATTGAGCTCCAGAAGGATTAAGTCCCTGCAATCAATATAGTCATTTTGATGTGAATATGAAGCAAAGATCATAGACTATCACTCATATAGTTCACAGGTCTCCAACCCTGGCCCATCCCTCAAATGCTCCTGTCCCACATATTTAAAAGTTGGACCAAAGAGGAATTGGACCAGAGAGGAAAGCATTAAAATGTCCAGGGCAATAGATCTCCAGGGCCTGAATAAGGGACCAAAAGTGGCAAATCCATGCTGGGTTTAGGTAGACCTGAGCTCAGGTATGATCCAGGACCAATAAAAGTTGTGATCAGACTCTATCAAAGTTCAGACTGAGGCAATGTTTAATTGGCCGTCAGTAAGAGGTGCAGCAGAGGAACATTTCAGCGGTGGGGGGGCCTGAGCAATTTAACATTAGCATTCCACTTAGCATATTCTGTGACACTTCAGGGGTTACAAATCGCATTAATAAATGCTTAATTACTTTAAAAGAAATTCTTCGGGCATTAATCGAATATTAATTACTGCTTATCGTTGTCTTTTAGTCATGCTTAATTGCATGTTTTTTCCCCCTCATTTAAACTTTTCTCTTTTTTTTCCCGCTCATCTTGGGGCGAGGGCTTGGGTAGCAGACAATAAAGCTAGCTAACATTGTGAGTCGCTTTTTCATCATTTTAATTTTAGCCAGCTGTATTTATCATGTTTGCCCTAAACAAAGCGCAATTTCCATAAGACAATGAATCAGACTGTGAAACATGAATTCTCTGAAGAAGGGGATGGGTGGTAAAAAGATTACACAATGGGAGAAGCCTTTCAGAAGTTTAAAGTTCTTAACTTGCTACACCAAGGTGGCGAAGCGAACGCGCCGCTCTCACTCAGACTGGGGCCAAGGGGAGCGCGTGACTCGCTGGTCTCTAGCGGCAACTGTCTCCAGGGTGACTGTTAGAGGTGTGCACTGTGGCATTCAGCCCTGTAGCAACAATGGCCAGCGTCCGCTCAAAGCTCAACTCAACTCTCCGCTCCGCATGTATGGGCCATAATTTAAGCTGATTGGTTGTGCTTGCTGGAGGGCATTATTCTGCCCTGTCCACTGCTGTAAATCACTCTGACTTTGGAGGAATGAGCGGTGAAATGAAGTAAGAGTTTCTGGCTCATTTAGGAAAGCGGACCAAATCTGTTGAATGGAGGTATTCACGCTCAACACACCCAGCCCAGTTTAGAAGCATCCTTCAACATACATCTCTATCGCTCACGCCCTCCTTCTCTCTCTCTCTCTTTCTCTTTCTTTCTCTCTCTAGCACCCTCTTTCACACACACTCAGTCAGATGTACATATGGGCCTGCAATGGTCACTCATCCATGCATGCTGCTAATGTTTTGTAGTTGTGACACAAAGTGCTATGGGCCAAAGAGGGGCGGGCGAGGGATTTGCTTTGTCCGATTTTGTCTCTCTCACTGACCCGCGTACCCTGCAGGCAGCGGGTAGTATAGCCACAATCTGTCGACATATTCAAGCTTCTTCGACCCAACCACACCATCCACTTTATATTAATCTAATCCACTGATCATTAATTGAGCCAGGAAAGAGTGCCATATTGTGCAATGTTTTTTTTAGGCTTTGAAAGTTTAGAAAGAATAGAGTGGCTAGACAGCCATGCCAGCTGGTCAGCACAGATCCACATGAAAATGCTTGTCAAGGGTCAGTCAGTTCCCTGGAATACTCTTGTCAGCTAAAAATATATATATAGAGACATACATACATACATACACACTTACATATATAGAAAGAAAGACACCAGGCTGTTAAAGAACACCTAAGCTACCACAAACAGAAGAAAGGACATATAAACCTCGAGAAAATGACAAAACATGAATAATCAGGCATGGGGTCAAGACACGAACATTTCTCCAGAGCCTCAGGACACAGTCGTTGTGTATATTAGACCAGTAAGACTCTGTGTGTGAGGGAGCTGTGTGTGAGAGCAAGTGGGTGTGTGTGGTTTCCAAGTAAATCAGGGTAAATTACACAGAACTCAAATGAGTGATAATGTACATATCTGTCCTTTGGGGTTATTGTGGCTGGTTAAGAGACGAGAGAAAGTGAGAGAAAGAGAGAAAGAGAGAGAGAACAAGAGAGAAAGAGGGAGATAGCGAATGGCTCACCAGCCAGCGATTATCCCCTAATTAACACTGATATCTCCCCCATGGACAATGTCCCATCTCATCAGTGGGCTGGCACATCTTAATGTTAGGCCCTAACTGCCTCTCTCACATATGTCAGTCCTCGTTAAGGGACCCCACTATGTGATAATGCCCTCTCGCTTAATGGCTTGTAAAAGATGGTTAACACTCACAATTTGGCTTCTCTGCATTCCTCTTTCCCGTAAAGGAGCTGGGATGATGGAGGACGCCACGGGGGAACATGATTACATGAATACATGTGGATACAGCAGAAGATTTCACCACGAGCAATCACCTGGTCCTTCACTGTAAGAAGGGTCAGCTATCAGCACTGCAGATGCCACCTGTAACACTCACTTCCATCTGCTTTAGCCATTCTTTTCCTCACATGATTTACAAGGCGCAGCATTTGAAGATTATTCCTTAAATTAGAGTGCATTAGTTTTAAGTACATTTTCATTCTTTTGCATTGATTTGTCTGTTTCCTTGATCTTTCATTAAAAGTGGACATTGATAGAGCACATTAGTGCCTCTTAAATACAGTCTGCTTGTACAGTCAATAACACTCTCAGGCACACTTATACGCACACACACACACACACGCACACACACACACACACACACACACACACACACACACACATCCGAAGTACAATGACTGTACCCATTTCTGTTTGATGAACAAGTGCTTGAGTGGTGAGAATTTTAAATGCGGCTCCTTAAGTTCATTCTTGCATTAATCCTTGTCTCTAAAAGCTCAGGAAAACCTCCCTCTTTTAATCAGACGGAACACAGTGTGGCAGGGGGAGAGAACAAATGCTAGTAGTGAAGCCCACTAAAAGACATGTCAGCACTGAGCTCCTCTCCGCCTCAGAATCTCTACATACATCCTTATTATGACAATAAAAAAGCAGACAGACGCGTGCACACACACACACACACACACACACACACACACACACACACATACACACACACACACACACTTACAAACAGGAAGACTTTTGATTTCCTTTTCGCCTGTGCTGGTGCATTTGGCCCTTCTCTCTCTCCCTGCACTCTCTCTCTCTCTCCCCCCCTCTACCCATGCCTCCTTGATTGAGGGCTAATGAAAAAGCTGTCCCCAGCTCCGCTGCCTCCCTGTATCCATTAAGAATAATTAGACGGGAACAATTTTGATGCCTGTAACCTCAGCGAGTGTGGCTAATGGCGTTATAAATTGCTCCTTGTCCTGGGCCCTGCTAGCGTGGCATAGCGCGCTGCGCGATGAGGAGGGCGCTCCGCGCTTAATTCAAAAGCACTCTGTCAACAGTGCTGATTTGTGTGCTTAATGAGAGCGTTTAAAACAACAAGCGCGGCTCATGCATCCTAATGCCACTGGCAGAAGCGGGTTCGATAAAGAGGCTTGTCCGCCGTAATTAGCCGCGACAAACGGCACAGGATTAAGAGACGGGGGCCCACCACTTTTAAATGAACCCCTGTTAGGCTGCTCTCACGCCACGCCGTAAACCCCTCAGCCTCTTCTCTTTCAGGCTGCTCTACCACTCTCCTTCTTCTGCCTTCACTGTGAGGTCATGCTGCCATTGCTACATCCCCTCAGAGGTAAAATACGAGCACAGGCTGGAAGAAAAGGGCACTGACTGATTAAACACACAACATAAAGAGTTTTCTAATGGCTGTGGTAGACAGGAATGTCTGCATAGTAGTGTGTATGCATGATACAGATATTTATGTAATTACACATTAGCTTTCATTCTTAGCAACCAGGTGGTGTTTGGATGAGCTTGGCAAAAAATGCCATGCAACACTTCATTCTTATTCCGACTGTTTTCCAATTTAAAATACTTGAAGCTGCACTATTTTGTTATAGCTAATCAAATATAGCTACAATAAATGTAGACTTGTTATACCAAAACCTATACCAAAATCTATTTTAACACTGTGGCCTGTCATAAAATAAATATCATTTGAATCCCTCCAACCCAGAGGTCACCAATTTTATCTGGAAAGGGCCAGTGTGGAAGCAGGTTTTTACAACTGAACACAAGCTCACCTGATTGCATTATTTTAATGGTGTGGTCTCAGTCAAAAATAATTAGTTACATGTGGTGGGCTCTTGCCTGGTCAGTTGTTTTTGATCCTTGCCTATTTGGCTCAATAGGATCTTTGCCGACATCAGTAATGATTGCCAAACCTTGCAACGTAAGCTACAAAAAAAACACGTTTGTGGCAAAGCATGACCACGAATGCCTTTAGTTTAAATAAAACAGGATTGATTTGATTCCAAATCTCTGTATGTGTGTATGTGTTTGTGTGTGTATGAGATGCTGCCAGTTTTGTGTTTTAGCAGGCTCCATTCTTTAGATTCCATGATAGATGGGAGCCAGGAGAGTGACAAAGCCAGTGCGACTTTAAAAGGTGTTCAATCCCCCTGTAAATGCACACTGACAAGATTAATCGAGCATTGCAAATGGTAAACTCTGGACCCCTCTATCTCATACACGTGCACATGCGCGCACACACACATATGCGCATGCATTCCCTTTGCCGATGCTTAGTCCACTTGCACGTGCCTGGCAAAGCGCAAATGACTTGATGGGCAGTTAAATGCAGAGGTCGGGGGTTAAATGAACACTGTTGTTTATGAGGATGCGATGTGAATCCATTTGCATTCTAATATTCCCCTTTTCCACACGGCCCCCCAAACACACACAGGCACACAAACACACATGCACACACACACACACACACACACACACACACACACACACACACACACACACACACACTCTCCCTGCCCCTGCTAAGGGGGAGGGCAGTGGAGCCAGAGAGGGTTTGGCGGACGGCTTGTTTTAAAATCCCATTATCAAGTTATTTATGGAATTCACGGCCTGACAACCCTGCTGACCTTGTTTTGTTAAACATGAAGCAGACACGATTTCAGCACACTGCACTGCCTATTAGCTTTTGTTTTCCATAGCCTTAAAATGTCAGCAACTGCAATCACCCCTGGGGCAGCTCTGCAGATATGGGCTCTGGTGGTGCTGTCCAACAAATACACCACCACACCACACATACACACACACACACACACACACACACACACACATGTATGCACGCTTTTAATGCCCACCACCCAAACCTCAGACATCCCGCTGACCCCCCACCCCCTGGTCACATCCCATCAGTCTCAGTCTGGTGATCCTGTTAGTTCACCTGTATCTATCTTCATGGTCATCATTTACGCTGACCGGCCCAGTGGCTGACGCAATGCAGATTTGCTCATTCTTGAGGGTGCCATGTTGTTGCTTAAACATGTGTTCTTCTCGCCTCTCCATTTGCGTCAGTGAACACACCTTTGCCTCTGTCTACTCATCCACACTTTCACCCCACCTCTCTCTCTCTCTCGCACACACACACAAACACACAGACGAAGGAGAGGATTATTCAAAGCAGCTCTTGTTTATGACATGCTGGAAAAGGTGCGGGATGTGGTCAGAGCGAGGAAGAGCCAGGTTTCGCAAGGTTGTATGCAAAGTTTGATTTCACCTTCTGCGAGGAGCAAGAGAGAGCGGGTAATAACCCAATAAATATTCTCCCTCTCTCTGACCCATGCGTGCACTTGTTAGCCTGTGCTCGGTGCTCATTGGCTATTCCACATGTGGTAGCATCACAGCGTCAGGTGGGGACGGCTCTTAAAACAGTGCTTGGGCTTAACAAACCAGCCCAGTGGCTCATTAAGAGCACCATGGCAGGCGTACTCAGGAAGAACGCGAGCATAAAGTTTAGGGCTTCAGATATCCAGCTCTTCAGTACATGTAAAAACCTGAGAGACTAGCCAGTTTAATTGTGGCTAATGAAGTGTAGAATCACCCAAGATGATCATTGATAAGAATAAACAAGACAAAACATTTAACATATTGGCTGTCTGTTTTGTGGTATGAGGCCATAGAAGAAAGAACATTTACATGAATGGTTCTTTAAGGAAATGTGTGAAATACTTGAAGTCATTTTGTAAAAAATGTCATGTTTCTTAATTGCTCATTCTCGGCAAGCACAAATCTCTTTTTCAAACATTATTCTTTAGAAAACTGTAATGATTGTTTTGTGAAATGGCTCTTCTTTTTTCCACTGATTTTTAAACATGTGTATAAAAAGGTCCACAAAACTCTGGCTGGTTCTTTTGTAAAAGATATATGCAAGTCCATTGAACCTTTCAAAGATTGGCTTAATTCTTTTTTTTTTTTGGATGTTTTATTTTTCTACAAATGTACATCCAAGACAAAGTCCTTTATTGTTAAGAGAGCAAAAGTAAGACATAAGCTTCGATTTCGACCATGGAACTTACTTTTTATTTATGCTGCTTTATTTATTTATTTATTTATTTATTTTATGTTCTGTATTTTCATGTATGATTTTAGTGTTTTTGAAAAGTTCTGTGCATTCTGCCCATGCTGTGTATACTTCATGTATCAATTACTCCCCTGGAGGCTTCCTCTCCGCTAGCTAGCATGTGTGGTATAGGTTAATATCTATGTGCATAGACCCGCTCTTCATTGAGCTTTCTCTCCACTGGCCCAATATGTCTTCCATTATTCAGAAGGGCTTGCGCTGTAGGCAGGGACAGATTAAATCCCCCTCACGTAGCAGACCTGCCGCTGGACCTGCCTTCCACCACCGTCCTGTTTGCAGCTCAGAGTGAAAGTAGGCAGTAACAATAGTGACTAGAGACCGGGGCTTGTGGCCAAGATGATAGTAGCCTCTTTGTACATGCCTGGACCTGCAGCTTTAGCTGGTTAATAAATGAACTCCCACTCAGCTATGAACTACAGAATGAATGTATTTAACTCCAGTACTGACTTGGAATCACCGCAGGTGCTACATTCCCTATTCTTTCAAAAGTGTGAGTTCAAGTTACTGTTTCACTCTGACTGTTCCATCCCTTAGCATTTCCTATAGTGACTACTGCTCTACTGAATCTTAATGATACAATCATTTTATTTATTTAAGGTTCTTAATTAAATTTTTTAGGGTAAATTCATGTAAACGTTTTTTTTTTTCCCACTAGCCCATTACTCTGTGCATATGCCAAGGCCACCGGCCCATGTTGGACGTAGGCAGGAGGGTAAAACTATGAGATGGTTGTATTGCACACATCTGGCTCTAAAGTCCACACTTACTGCAGTAATCATACAAATAGATTGTGAAAGCCAGGAACCAGATTTTTGGGTCACTTTATTGTAATGTTTGTAGTGGACAGGGAGTCATAAAGACAAAACTCAAAGCCTTTTTCATGATACTCCCAAGCTTTTTCACAATAAAAAGCCATCATGTAGCAATGTGCAATTGTCATGGCCTTGCATGACATCCATCTGGCATTAAAGGTCTTTTTACTGTTTATTTTTCAACTTTACACTGATTTAGGCTGGCACAAGTCTACAAAATCAACAGAATCCTCTGAAATGAGTGATTCTTAATCAATGGAAAGCTATGCTTTGTTATGGAGCAATTAATTTATTAATGCTCTTTTGAACCAGTATTCGTACCGGTGTTTAGTGAAACTCAAAAACAGCTCGAATGTTTTGAGTTCTGTTCATGACATCTGTTAGAGAGGTTTAAGGTGAAAGTGCTGTTGGTCACTTTCTCTTATTAATTCAGAAATGTCATTTTTAGTTGTATATGTTTCTAATTTAAAACCTTTTCGTTTCTGTTTTTGGAAGCTTATTATAAATATCATAAATATCATAACATAAATATAATTTAGTTTAATCTGACACATTCCCTTTCCACTCATCATAATCAGCTTCATGGATAAGTTTTACATATTTAGGTTGGAAACATGTCTCCTTTCTATAACTGAATGTTAATTATCTCTATGAAATGTTGTGACAACCACTAAAATTAAGTTTTAATTGTCAAATAAATTTGTAATCAGGTAATTAAAAAATGTGTGTGTGTGTGTGTGTGTGTGTGTGTGTGTGCATGTGCACATGTGTATTTGTGTATATATGTGCTCATGTGTGTGTGTGTTTGTGTGTGTGTGGGCGTGTGTTTGTATTTTGTCACCACAAGGAACAAGTCTCCCTGCTGTGGTGGAGCTATCATATCTCCCTGCTCTTCCATCTCCCTCAGCTTTCACCTCTTTTTGCACTAGCATCCTCGCACACACACACACACACACACACACACACACACACACACACACACACACACACACCCACTCACACACACACACATGTTCTTCCTTCCTTCATCCAAAAAAACATACACCTGAGGTTGACTCCCTGCTACACTCTCCTGTGCCTTGTAAGCCCAAGGCAGTGCAAGGCAACATCAAATGCTCCAGTTCTTCATCATTTCTTTATTTATTTACACCCACTGTCACCCGTCCCTGCTTTTGTGTGTCCTCTGCCGCTATCTTTTCCAAAACATTCCCTCATGATCGGATCCCCAGAATGGTGTCTCACAACTCTAGGGTATTCCTCAGCTTTGCTGCAGGAATCAAGCAATGTTCAGCCTCCCTTATTTTCAGTGAGAATTCACAGAGAAGCAATATGCACAGAAGAGGCCCCAGGCCTCAATTCCAAAAGTGGCTCCAAGCATTTGTATGAGGTTTCAAATCTGATTTAAGTCAGATGTCTGGATATGCTACCAGAAAGACTGGATTTCATGAGGATTCTGTAGCCCACCTTCATTGTTACTATCCCTGTAGCCTCAAATTCGAGGTGACAAGCAGTTTAAAATTGACTCATAATACTCATAATTTATTTATCGCTGTTCAACTTTATCACCTGTCATTAAACCACTTCTTGTTGCTCCATAAAAGTAATCATAACAATAACAGTTAGTAACAACAACAACAACAACAACAACAACAATAATAATAATAATAATAACAACAACAACAACAACAACAACAACAACAACAACAACAACAACAACAACAACAACAACAAATAGACCTCATTACTATGAGCAAGAATGCTAGATCACCTCCTATTGACTCCTTTAAATGAATCTGGCATTTCTCTGCAATGATAATGTGAAATGTATTCTCCTTAACATCAATTTAAGCAAGTCAAATCTCAATTCGGGGTTCATTTAATCAAATAATTGCTATAGACTGGAGTTTGCTGTCAATAGAAATCCTTGTGGAATTCAAGGTACTGTGTACTGGGATTACTATGACAACCAGTGTGGATGTGCGGCCAAATGGGACTACAGTCTGATGGTACAAATTGAATTTGGTCACTTGTATCTTCCAATGTGTACACTGAGACCAAAACCTGATTAAAGAAACAAATCCAATTTGCCCAGCTGTGTGAACAAAGCCTCAGGCAACTCCGAACCCACAAACCGAAATATAGCCCTACTGTCAGAGGCTTAACAGTGTCTCAGGAAGGGAAAGCTCTCGACAGGCACTTCCTCTGTTCTGCTCTGGCTTGAGTCTGTCTGGGGCGGAGAGACAGGAGTGGCCCTACCTACTTTCACATGATGGATCGCAGCCGCGTGGCCTTAGTGGAGCTGCTGAAAAATCGGCCAGCTAAAACCGCTCGTACCTAAGAGCTGCCGTCCCTCAAATGAATATCCGCCTCGCACTGTCCTCTAAAGTGCATTAGGCAAGGCATGTCATTAGTATAAAAGACTAGTAGAGAGAGGACGGTTAGGGGACCGCCTAACACCCCACCCCCTACAAAGCTCACTTTGTCTACGCCCCCTATCTGTCTGTTTGTCTGTTTGGGATGACTGCTTCACCCCCAGTAGAATTTAGGAATGGTAGGCAATGAACCCCTTCCCCCAGTCTTGCCTCCCCGCTAACCCCCCTCCTACTCCTTTCTTTCTCTCTCTCTCTCTTTAGCAGGGCTGGGAAGTGCATCCTCATTTAATAATGCATCAGAGACAGGGAGGAATCTGGCCTCACCAGCTCTGACCCAGACATATCCAGCTTCCATTATTTAACATTTACACACACCTTCCAGCCCATCAGTACCTCAATATTTAATGGCTTAGTATTTTTTTAGAAAGGGGTGTCTTTGCATTGCCCAATATTTCCCCTTGCATAAATATAGCATGTGTGTGTGTGTGTGTGTGTGTGTGTGTGTGTGTGTGTGTGTTAGTGAGTGAGAGAGAGAGAGAGAGAGAGAGACAGAGAGAGACAGAGAGAGAGAGAAACAGAGAGAGACAGAGAGAGAGAGAGAGGGAGAGGGAGTGTTCTCACTGTGTATGTGTCTGTCTGTGTGTTGTAGAAATACAAAAAAGAAAACCATTTTGACCAATAAAGTGGTTGTTGTAAGTAAAACTTAAAAGATGGCTTTGAAACAATTGGACACATTTTCTCAAAAGCTTTTGGCAACAGGTTTAGTAAACTTGGTAAGCATATACATATGAGAAAACTCAATGAAATGAAATGTCAAGCAGACATAACTCTTGTTCAGATAGAACCAAACTTTGGAGAATATGTCCAAGGGGTTGTATACTTATACACATTTCCCCATTACAGGTCTGGCTCTTTACTGCTGTGTGTATTTGGGTTAACTGAATGATCATGACAATATAAGATCCATGATCTTATTATTCTAGTTTCAGCTTTCAATTTATTTAGTTCTGTTTGATTATGTCCTTGAATAGTCATAACTTCTCTTATTTTCATTTATTTTGTCTGAAAATAATTCTTATCACTCAAATAGTGTAAACCATTACAATGGAGAAACAAGTATGTAAAAAAACAAGAAACAGCTGGTCATGATATGAGGACAGTTCATTGTATCAGGTACAAGAGATACAGGCAATAAAGCAGCAAGCATGCAGTGGAAGAGGGTAACGTCCAGCCTCTATGACACAACGTGAACACTGCAGAAGAGACTGGTGTGAGGCTGAACCACTAACAGTGTGTCTTAGAGTGAAGAAAAATCCACATCTGAAGGCTGGAATCTACTTGTTAAAAGCTGTGATACTTGTCATTCAGGTGAATTAAATAAATTAAACATCTGGTCTGACTACTTCTATAGATGCTGACCTACATGCCGACACATGGTAATTAGCAGTATTTATGAACGAGGAAGTATTGTCAGGAATCTTCAGTGTTGGGCAGGTACCTCATTATAATCATTATAAAAGTAACTAATTACCAGGCAAAGTAATTATTGCGTTACTTAAAAAAAATCTAATTTAATCTAATTTAAACTATAAAATAAATATAAAATATTGTACACTAATCACCGACGCAGAGAGACGCTTTTTTCCTGGGCATAAGTTGCACGTAACATAAACATTTTTGCCTTTCACCTCAGCCAGGGAAAAGTAGTGCTTAAACTTCCAGTTTGCAAAAGCTACCTTTGAACTAGATGTTGGTGTGTGCGACTGACCGTGCGTGTGCTTGTGTGTGGACACCCGCACTGCTCAGCCTCTTATTGGCAAACCATTGAAATTTACTCAATCTAAGCCAATCATCGCATTCTAATTTACACCATGTGTACAGACACACCAATCATCATCACTGGTTATGTGTCCCGCACCAGCCTCGAACACACACAAACGCACACACCCCAGAGAAAGGGGAGTCTTATGGCTGAAAGAGATGCTGCTCGCATGAAAACCGCTTCAGTGTTCTTAGTTATAGTTACGCACATTTTATTGTCAGTAATGGTAACGGGGGAAACAGTAACTGTTTTGATTAATTGTTCCTGAAAAAAGTATCGTCGTTTATTTATAGCGCCGTTATTCCCATCACTGGGAATCTTACATATAGATAGCTGCATAATGTATTATCATCATCATCATCATCATCATCATCATCATTATTAGTATTA
>JBBMFX010000007.1:14178985-14195330 GCA_037832545.1 Rhabdalestes septentrionalis | reverse complement strand
CTCTTAGCGTATCTCCCTTGCTATATAAATGGGTATGTGTGTGTGTGTGTGTGTGTGTGTGTGTGTGTGTGTGTGTGTGTGTGTCCTGTTCACACATACATGTTTGTGTGTGCGAATGTGTGTGAGACAGAGACACTAATGTGGTGAAAACTGATAGAATTCTTATGCTGTTCGGTCATGGGGTAACATGCTCTAATCACTTATACCAATAAAATTAAAAGAAAAGAAGTTATTAATATATGTATTTTTGTGTAATTACATTATAATATAAGCAATCATATAGGCAATCATATAGAAATAATATAAAACACTCAAGGCACATGTGCTCAGTAATAGCAAAAAATAATACTACTATATTTGTAGTACAAAGTAGATTTTGTATTTGACCCATTAAAATGTCCTTTCTTGCTTTCACACAGATTCTATATACAGAATGTAATGGATGACTTTGTCAATATAGTTATAGGAATCAATTTTATTCATGAAAAAACATCCAGATAAACTGTTCTCAAGCTGCTAAAGCTGTTGTCATTACCGAAAATTTAAATTTCATCCTTCACTATCAGTAAGACAGGGCTGACAGATTGGGGTATGAAGTGGCAGACTGGGGAAACACACTGCAGGTTAGCACCACTGCTGCACTAGTTAGATGTGGGAAGAGTACTAGAGGGACACAGTGAACCTCTTATATCCATTTACCAATTACCTCAAGAGTGGATGAGACAAGCCACTGCTGTGCTGCGCTATTTGCATGAAAGCCTGCAATTACCTGACAGGTTCCCTCACAGCACGCTCACGCAGTGGGAGAGCAGGAAGCTGGACAGCAGAGCCCATATTGAGCCTGTAAAAATGTACAAAGGAGCAGGAAATTTGGGATTCAGAGCCTAGTTTTCTTGACCTTAGGGCATCACTTACAAGAACCTCCTACTGCAAACGATCTTCAAGCACATGGGTAGACAAGGGCCAGATTAGGAGTAAAAAGTTTGTCCCAAATGTCTACAGGTTTTTTATATACATATTTTTAGTAAATAATAATCTGCATTCTTCTAGTTGTCATGGCTTACAACTTAATTGCATCTTGTGTTAATCAGGCTTATCTTCTACTCTTTATGAAAGTCCAGCACATCTGTGCCTACATCCTTGACTTGTCAAGTTTTTGCATGGTTTCCACCAAACACTTCAGTCATTGACCCCTGTGGCCTCGTGTCGGCCTGCAGGATGTTTGCTATTGCTGACAATGTGTTCTATGTAGTGGACTTTATACAGTTTTTGTCATGTCTCTGATTTAATTTTGCCCTCATTAACTCACCCTTTGTTGTCATGTTGAGAGTCAGCAATCACACGGCATGTGTTCCAAGAAGAATACACTCTACATTTTGTGTTATCTTAGATTTAGCTTTTGACTACAAGCATCCCATAAACCGTACAGTGTTTGTTGTCAAAAGCTTCAAATTTAAAGCTCATATAGTCACTTCGACCAAAATGTTCAACTTTAAAGCCATGTATGGCCTGATATAGCAGCTGCCTGTTACATTGTGTGAACCTTTCATGATGAAGGGATCAATAGAAATGATCTAAAAGACATTAGAAGTAGACAGTGTACTCTCTCCTGTAGAATTGCCATTGCTGAACAGCCTTATATATTTTTTCTTCGCACTGTGCCTAGGTTCCTTAAAACTCATTGTTCCTAGCAACACTATCAGTTATAGTGCTACAGAAATGTAATGCATGCAGTAAAATTACAATGCTAGTTGCATGTAATCACTACTAATCACAGAATTGTACATATTTTGTCAGTTGTGTCTAAATTAAATCGTACCGTACTCTCAAGTCAATTGTCAGACACTGAAACCAGTGTTTGACAATTGACTTAATAAGTAAACCAAATTGATAAGCACTAAGTAAATAAAATATCTGCAGACATATAGAAACAAGTAATGCTATTATTGCATCTTTGGCTGAATAAAATATTCTGTACAGCCACCAAAGACAAGTCTAAGGTTAATATAGAATGCCTTATGGGAGAGTGTATGGACATAATAAAGATGAAAAGGTGAACAACAGAGCATGGGATGGCTCATTGATTCTCCATGGAAAGCATAAAGCAGATGTGCATGTGTGATAACTGCAGATTGGTTATCTATGCATAATTACACTCAGCCACAGGGAGAGCCATTCAGAGGCAGCCAGTGCCATCAGGCTTGCCTGAGAAGCAGGAGGCTTGACGCTTTAGCTCTCCCTCCTCACCGCATTATCCACGGGCATCTCCAACCATCATCTGCACAGCCATGCCTCTGTGCTGCACTCAGGCATTTGAGCCCCAACACCGCCTCCTTCATCAGGAGAGTATCATCAAACACAGGAGATGTGGATTAGCGATGATTAGCAGGGATTATAGCTGGTTAATGGTGGGAAAATACATTAGAAGACACGGGCTCAAAGGGGGGTGGTGGAGGGGTGGGGGGATTTTGCTCACGCTAGCGGATTTGCATTGATCCACAGCAAATGAATGAGGATTAGCCACATCTATCTGCCAACAGATAAATAACATTAAGCACATTATTTGGGCATGGGCTGTTATTAATGACATTACAAACACTACAACAATGCTGGTAATTATGCTTGAATAATGCATTTATTGCTATTTTTACACTCCCGTTCATTCTGTAACCATGTGCCTTGATGCTGAGGACCGAAATACACTAGTGACAGTCATATGAATGTACTGTATATTTTGTAAAAGCTAGTGGAACTAGGGCCTTTGTTAGGCATTCTCCAGGTTTGAACACAAAATAACATCCAAGGCGATTTGTAACACAGGCGGTATGGTAAGAATTTTTTTTATAAACAAGAATCCATTCTGACAATTTTTGTGACAAAAATGCATGTATTTCTATGGCCTAAAACAAAATTAAATTAAATATTAACAGTGACAAAAAATGTGTGTTGTTAGCAGGCACTTCACTTTAAAGAACCCTTCAAGCTAATCAAATAATTCCACAACTATTCAGATCCAACATCAGTACCTGACCTGAATGCTTAGATGGCTGAATGCAATCAAATCTTCCCATAAGTGTTTTAACACCCAGTGTAAAACCTGACCTGAGAGCATGAAGCTGTTACTGCACCAAAGGGTAGGACCTACTCCATCTTAATAGTCTTGATTTAAGAAACATATTGTATAAGCATGTGTCTACAACCTCTTGGACAGGCCTATCCAGCTTAATCTTTGAAATATTGTATATTTTATAAGTAGTCTATAATAAAATGTAATAAAATATTGTGTCTTAAAGATGGAAGAGAGTTGGAGCACCTAAAACCAACCCCTAACCTGATTACTTAGAGTGATGAAGTACCATCTAAAACCTTTGGGACTAAAGGCAATGTTCCAGCATCTTCCCAGAAGAGTAGAGACGGTTACTGCAGAAAATGAGGGTAATACCTTCTTGAGAACAGTTGGGCTGTAAGATAAAATGTTTTGATAAATCTTATTCCTCTGGGTGAGTCATTGCCCCCGTGCAAAATAACTAAGATGTGGGTTTGTAAGGGTGTCTTCCAATACCTTTTCAAAATTGAACGGGTTAAGACATAAGGCTTTAACATAAAGGTGTCATGTGGTACCGAAGTCAGAGAGAGTCCCGGGTAAACGTATTAGTTCCCTGTTTAACATGTTTTCACCAGGTGGGTAAGCACTCTCTGTCTTCAGGTCTTTCCCTTCTTCTTTCTCAGCCACTCGCTCAACCACTGTCTCTCTGTCTCTCTCATTTATGTAGTAAATACCTGACCCCAACAGTGAAAAGGCAGAGTGGGGTGGGGGTGTGAGAAGGAAGAGGAAAAGATTTCTTTTTTTTAATCAAAAATTCTTTCTCTTCCACACCTCAAGGTTTCCCCTCAGAGCTACATGAAAGATGGGCAACAATGTGGCCACACAGTGATCAGCTATTTACCATATGAAAAGCTTCAGCAGAGAACTGAGGGGGAAATGCTGTGTTATTTATGATACAGGGCACGGTAGGTATATGCTTTCTCCTTCAAGTAGGCTCTAAGGTGTGGACCTAAATATAGAGGTTATAAGTCCAGGTTTGAAAACTTCCCTCAGCTTTCCTCTGTTTCTGGATTTTGTTTTTGGTGGAGATCAGTCACCATCTTGTAGTCTTGAAATATAACATTTCAAAATGACAAAATATGCCACCTCGAAGTCTATTAATCTTAGTGGCATAGAACTGGACTATAGAACATTGTTTTCAGCACAGTCTGTTATGTTTCAGTGTCTTGAGGACACTAAGAAAGTAAATAGGTAATTTATTCCTTTTAGCACATCAGAACCAAGGATTATCATCAAGGAATATGAGCGCAAATTCATGGTAGAAGACCGGTAGCCTAAGAATGCTAGTGGCACCTCTGAGGTACCCTTGAGCAAGGCACCGTCCCCACACACTGCTCACGGGTGCTGTGTTCCTGGCTGCCCAACGCTTCACCTGTGTGAATGGTTTAAATGCAGAGGAAGAATGTTGTGCTGTTCACAGTTTGTGCTGTAATGTTTTCACATATGACAGAATGGTCACCTCACTTCACACTTCTCTGGTCTTAGAGACACTGCCTAACACATTGTAGCTTTTTCTTGCTCCAATACACCCACTTAAACCCAGGAAAACACGTCAATTAATGGAGTAGTAGGATCACATGTGTTTGGAGGATGGAAATGACTAAAATGTGTAGTGCAGTGACTGCAGGACCAGGACTAGGAATAAAGAGAGTAAAGAATCTCAGTGGATGGATCCTTCGAACCAGTTTTGTGAATGAGATATGTAGGAGTGTATAACCTTATTGGTTTAAAGTTTAAAGAGCCAAAGTGTCATAGAGGGTAGATCTATGGTGATCTTCCTGTTAAACACACTCACTAAGTCATCCATCCAGACAGAAAATGAAAAAACTTGATGTAAAACTTCCGCATCACTGCAGAAATTATCCATCCAAGCCAAAAACTGTTTGGGATCATTTTTTTTCTCACAGTGTAGTTGGAAGTTTAAGAAAATGTATTGATTAATTAATAGTGAGATGTAGAATCATACTTAAGCAAATAAGTGAATAAAAACTACTTTCATTTAACTCAAATAAATAATTTGAATAAACTAATGTTTAATTCAAATGATGTATTCCTTTTAAATAAAAACAGTTACCTGGCCAAAAAATGATAACTAACCATATAAGTTATCATTTTTTGGTTGCTAATTTATTTATGTACTGTAGAATCAGATGGATACTATTGTTATTAAGAGACAATATGATCTACCACTTATCACAGACAGAGAATCCAAAGTTTTCTACAGGTCAAAATGTTCCCATTTTATTTTGACCATTTGATGGTCCATTTTTTGGTTCATTTTCTGTCATTACTGTGGGTTTATGCAAATGGCTTGCTGATGTCTCTCAAACAAGGCTCTGGGACTAAACGCCTCTCCCAGGAAGATGCTCAAGGTTGCAGAGTTAATAGCTCACCCAGAAGGCCCTCAACTTAAAGGTAGCATGAAGTCAATGCTATAGACTGCCCAGCACTTCACCTTCAAACATTGTCTTTGTGTCATGGTCAGCCTGGGGGACTGCTATTTCAAGACTTAAATCACAAGGTTGATTCTTGAATAAAGAATAGAAAATAAAACTGCCATAAGCTCTGAAGGAAAACTGCTAGACAATGGGAAGGTCATGTGTGTATGTGGATATATTCTAGTCCTTCCAATCAATGCCACATAAGTATGGCATTTATCATTTTCACAATTTGTATGTGTTTGTGTGCGGCTTACATGCATTAATACCTGAGTGGATCTTGCTGTCCACACTTTCTTTAGAAGTGTTTTTTATTAACCTTTATACTCCAAGATATTTAAATATACATAAAGAAATAATCACTATAAAATAGGAGTTTACAAGACTGCCTTAAAATTTTGTGTTAACATCTAATAGTAATGAACAACAATTATGATCCATGATTAACAATGTAAACATATTTCAAGTCCAGTTTATTAGTTTTGGTTGTAATTTTTTTTTCCCTCTTCATTCAAATTCATCTAATACATACATACCTACACAGAGCAATACTAATGTATTGGCTCCCTCTTGATTTAATCTAGTTTTTACATTTTTGTAACTCCACATGGTTTCAGATTATGCAAAATACAAAGAATGAACATTTTTTATACAATGTACTAAATGACCGTGCCCAATATTTTGTTTGAAGATAAATGCCTCTTGTGATTGGAAGAACTTTGGCTTTTGTCTTCTTTGCAGAATTGCTTTAATTGAGCCACAGTGGATTACTTTTAAACACCACCAGTTTTGAGCACTCTCCTGCCAAGGCATTTCAGTGGGGCTCAAGGCAGGATTTTGACCAAACCTTAAAATTGGGTTTAGGAGGGGGGTTTCAGATGTGGCCTCATGCTTAGAATCATTGTAGTTTCACTGAACCCATTAAGACATAAGCTTCCAATGAAGGATTTCTGGTAAAGAACAGAGTTCATGGTTCCATCAATAAGGGCAAGTCACCCAGACCACACATGCTGTGTTAGCTGTACACCTTGAACTTGGGGTAAACAAAGTATGTTTTTGTCAAATTATGTTCTTCTTTTTACCTTGCAGCTCTCCTGCTGATATCATTTTTTGCACTGTTTCTTTCTTATGGTGAAATCATGAACACTGACCTCACAATTATGATTGAGGTCTATAGTTTCTAATGTAAATGAACAACATTTTGTACCTTTTGTATATCCAGACATATATATTTTTGTAACTTGTATCTTTTCTGGAATATATCTAAATCATGGCAGGGCGGCTGGTGGCCGAGTGCTTAGCATGTTCACCCTGCAATCAGGAAGTTGTGGGTTTGATTCAAAAGACCGCTAAGCACCTTGGCCAATGTACCTTCCCCACATGTTGCTCCCTGGATGTTGTGTTCCTGACTGCCTGCTGCGACATTTGGTCCATGTGATATATGCAGAGGAAGAATTTTGTACTGTTGTGTGTTCACAAATGACAGAATGGTCACTTTTACTTTTGAGACTTTTTATCGTGCATATAGCTGGAAAGGTTCTAAAAGGGAATTTAGATTCATCAGGGCTGGCAGTAATCAAGTCTAAGTGTGTCTAATCTAATTGGTCCCAGTAATCAGCTAAATTTAGTTAACAAAATGTTTGATTAAATAACTGCTACTCTTCAGACAAGCCATTTGGTGTTGGATAACCTTTATACCCCAAAAACTAAATGATATTTTTTTTGTTTTGTTTTGTTTTATATACTATATTGATCCCGGAGGAAATTACAGCATTTAAACAATGTACCAATGGAAGCAGTGGGCTGCTGGCTAGAATGCCAGGGGAGCAGTGTGTGGGGACAGTATCTTGTTCAAGGATACCTCGGTGTTGTCACTGACAGTCCTGGAATTTAAACCCACTACTTTCCTATCACAGAGGCAACTCCCTAAGCATGAGGCCATCACCTGCCATAGAAACTCTGTTCTGGGTTTTCTTTTTTTTGATACATGGGCAAAATATACAAAATACATACATAGGTGAATATTTTCTCATGGAATTGTAAACATTACAATTTTAGCTTAGTTTAAGAGACAACAACAATACGTCATCTACAAACATGGACTAGGAGATACAATATATTGTGAACAGCATAATTTGTATGTATATCTATGAGTAACACAACAAATCATATGATTTCATATCATATGATTCACATATGAATACTGGATACAAGTTCCTACACTGTATACTGAGTTGTTCATGCAAGGAGCTTACTTGCACTTCTGTTGACTTACTGAATGACTTTTAGGAATGTATATACTGCTCTGGAAGAAAATAATATAAATCAGCATCTCCATGAGTATGATAACCATTCCATGCCAGTGTCTGTTAAATTCCTACACCCGCATCTCATTCTGCTTTATGAGATGCTGATTACGGATCACTTGAATCAAATCTTATTTAACGAGGAAAAGTATAAATCCTACTGCTGTAAAGTGCAATATGACCAGCTGGGTGGTAAAACACTAACACAAATATGGCAAAAGTAATTATTTACATTTTGTTTAAGAGTGAGCAAGAGATTAGTTTACTTTAGGTTATAAGTTCTGTAAACACTGAATCCTTTCAATGTTGATGTAATTTCCTTTAAAAGTATGCTATAAAGAACAATATAAAACTGGTAAAACTGTTTAGTTTAATACTTGCACCTATAAAAAAAATCCTGAGAAACTGAACATTTTTGCACTGGTCTCTAATTTTGTAATTCTCTGAGCTGTATATGGAATTCTGGACCGATGCTGTCCATGTATTTATGCCCACATTCCTTAAACAAAGAAATTGGAACTAGATTAATCTGAATTAGAATGAGATTGGTTATCAGAACCAATCTAAGAACCTGAACATTCGGATGTTATCATGTCCTGAAGACATTTTCTTAACACTTTCTATGAACCTGAGCACACTCCCAGGAAATTGTGTAAATACACATGACTAATAAAATGTCTCATGTAAAACAAGAGATTTTCCATGGAAAAAGCAAATTTTCCCGTTCCTGTGATCTCTGTGTGTGAGCTGGTTTGAGCCTGGGCTGCCTGCCCTGCCCTCCACTATACTGTCACTGGAGAGAAGAGACAAGTGTAAATGAGCCCTTCAACGCACAACAGCCAAAATAACAACAACAACAAAAAAGAAATAAATAAGGAAGATGAAAAGAAGGAAGAGAAGGAGGGATAGATTGAGGGAGAGAGGGAGAGAGAGACGGCGCAAGATGAAATGGAGACCTGCTGCTGAGCTCAAGGACGTGGCGCGCGACTGCGTAATTAGAAATGTACACAGATGATTTAGATGCGGAGATGTGATTAGGGAAAGCAGCCCAGTCTTAATCTTAATCAGCTCACTTCTGAGAGTTCCTCATAGACACAGGGGGTGGGAGTGAATGTGTCTGTGTGTGTGTGCATGTGTGAGGGGGGTACACTCACCCTTCTCAGACATCGAGACTCCAAGAAACAGTGAGAGTAGCACGCTGACACAGACAGACAGATAGACTGAAGAAAGGAGGAGAAAAAAAATGTCTTTATTATTTTCATGTTACAGAGAGTTTAAAATATTACACATTTTTTTAAAGTAGGCGATGTATTGATTTGGAGACGCCGTTTATTTTCTTTTTTTGCTGAAATACATGCCAAATTCTATGTACTTCCCTAACATCATAAAATTTGTATTTAGAATGAACATTTTGTTTCTGTTTACTCTGAAAAACGCATATCTGAATATACTATTTATACAGCTGCAACTGGCTAATGCAAACTTGTTTCTCACCTGAAATGACAATTTTAGTTTGTGACATTTTGTTTCATTTTGTACAACAGTTGCTCCCAAAGTCATTGTATAGTGTACATGCTTCTAGAGTCAAATGTCATAAAACAGATTCAAAGTTAAAACTGCCTGTCCAGTGCATTCTGGCACACGACAAGGCCACACTGCATGTGGTTTCTATATCAAAACGCTTTATGCACTCTATCAAAAAGCTTATGAAGAATACCTTTCACTCAAGAAAGTTACAAATTTCCTCAAATGGAGAAATAAAACTACTGGGTAGACAAGGCTAACGAAGGCCTTTAATATGGCTTTAAAATGTGACCCTCTACACTTAAGAGATACCGAAGATAGTTTGCAGCCTGTTACTATGTGTATAATTATAAAACTTCAGATTTGAGGGAACAAATAGTAAAATATGGACAGCAAAAGCACAAAAGAGCCACAAATGTAAACAGATGTGGCAGCTTACTATCTGGAGCTTGCATCTGCCTACTCCACCATGTTCTCACCCTGAGAGAGGGGCCACGCTCCGCTCCCAACTTACTGATGCACAAAAGAGTAGAGCAGACACAAAGAGGCCAATAATGAGCCCAGCAATTAAAGAAACACCAGGCCTCCTCCTCCTTCTATCTCCTTCCCTCCTCCCCCTTCCATCTCTCTCTCACTCTCTTCGCGAGCCTTGTTATTGATCACCTTTAACCTCTACGTTCAGTAGTGTCAGAACTACCATTTAGGTCCCTCCCAAGGGCTGAGCAGCCATCGATGGTACTCCTGCCCCATAAATCATTACTGGGCCTGCAGTGTCTGTCGCCCAGGGGGCTGACATTCAGGGCCACAGGCCCGCCATTCCCCCTCTGCACGCCCCCAGGGGTCAGAGGTCATGCACACGCCCCCCTGCCCATCACTCCCCTGGCCCACTGCTGCCGCTCGTTTGATTTTTAAATCAGAACAAAGGTCAGCAGGAGCTGCGTCCCTCTCTGAGCTGTGTGTGTGTGCTTGTGTGTTTGTGTGTGTGTGACAGTCACTTTCTCCCCTAATCTCTCCTAATTAATGCCCCTAATCTCACTCTAAGGCGACAGCACAGAGTTTTCTGCCAGGAGGAGTAAAGGAGGCAGACGGTGTCAAAGGTGAGAAGGCCAAGCACTTGGAACTTGGATTTACTGTCATTTAAGAAAAAGTTTTTGAATTGATCAATGTCGATAAAAGCAGAGTTTCACAAATGTGTGTACCACTAACAGGAATTATGGCAAAACTAATGACTGTGCAAAAAACAGATTGTGAGGTATGTGAAGCTTAGCATTTCGTTAATCTCAGACTGGGGATTCTAAGGCTGATGCTGTCTTTAGATCTCATGTATTGGACAGATGTCGGCACCCTGAAGCTGCCTGCTGTGTGTGTGAATGTGTGTGTATGTGTGTGTGTGTGAGAGAGAGATTTTTGCTCATCAGCAATTCACAGCCATGCTGTTTGAAAGAGATACATTTTCCAAACATATATAATCAAAGATGTTACAGTAATGCTCCAAAACAATCACAGTATCATGAAAACATGAAGCATTGTTTAATGAGACGATTACATAAGGACTTCATAAAATCTTTATTAAGTCATTGTATTCACATCAAAGGCTTTACATAAATCAAGGTTATCAGGTACTCTTACAACACTATAATAAAGCATTATTCTCATTTCATTGAACGCGTAAGGCAGAGTCCTGGTTATGTACACTATACGTTTTCTGGAAGATGTTCATGACCCTGAACTTAAGTCATTTGGATCCAGGCTTTTGATAAATATGAATATACATTTTCACAAACAAAAATCCTATATGTAAAACTCGTCTGGCAAGTTACTTTATAAAACAGTAAGAGAAATTTTGTCCTGTTTGTACCTCAATGTGATTGCTCTTTTCAGTGCTTTACAGTGTGTATGTTGCTTATTTTATCGAACATAAAATTTGATATGTGTTTCATTATACATGAAAAAAAAAACAAAACAAGAATAACAAAATTATTTTTAAATGTACTTAGGTATTGAAAGTAAACATAGCTTTACTTTATTAAAGATATCATGTTATCCTTTTCTGACTAACATTTTCTTGCCCACAGAATTTCAGACCACTGCATCTGCCTTAAGTATTCCATGACTTGAATATGATGATGTATAAACAGGAACAAATACATATAATTCTAGTGTAGGTCTCTTACACCATTACCATGTCACTTACTTCTGTCACATGTGTCATTTGGTGAAAACATTGTCTTTTAATAAATACCAGTAATTAACAATAAGTCTTTAACTGTAAGTCCACCGGGAAAATATGTGTCCTCTGTAATATAATGAATGTTTAAATATGTTAGGCAGCATTATTATTTTTTCTGAAGATGTAACAGATACAGACAAGAACTGTAGAAAGTGAAAGATTAAAGCAAATGCGGCCACTGACTGTATTTGTCATGCAGCCTGTGAGGAAGAAGTGTCATATGCACTCTCTGACCCCTCCATACCACACCTCACCCACAGCCCAGTGGGGTAGAGCACCAGCCACGCTCCAACCATTACGGGATGGTGTGCCTTGACTAACAGGATTAATTGTTTTGGCACTCCTTTGAACGCTTGAACACAGCAATTAAATGGTGGCCTTAGGCCTTAAGCATCCATTAGAGTGTGGCTAACTCAGTGCAAATTGAGATGTAGTCTATATGTGGGCACAGATGCCGAGCATCGCTACAACCAGTCGGAGAGGATTCGAGGGACTGAATGACAGTGGATCACTGAGTGTGTAGTAGGTTAAGCTGACAACTGGTTCCCGTGGAGAGGAACTAGGCCAGCTGAGCAAAACAGTCTTCAAAAGCCCACCGGGTCTACTTATTTGGGGAGGGGAAAAAAGAAACAAATGCACCCTGAAAAACGCAGCATGCGTTTTAAGTGTGCATATGCCAGGAGGAAAAGTTTTGTGGGGGTGGGTTGACAGCTTTCACGTTCTCTCTCTCTCTCTCTCTTTCTCTCTCTTACTTTCTCTCTCCCTCTCTTCGTCGCTCTCACTCCCTCAAGCCGTCAATTAGTGAGCTTTTGCTTCTAAGGGCCCAGTTCTTCCTCACATGTGCCTTTGTTGCCGTGGCACTGGCTCCCTCAGTCTGGCTCGGCGTTTGAAGGTTAGGATAAGACGGCAGCCAGGTTATCCGTGGGTCCTCTCTGGGGGGCTGTGTGTGCCTCCCAGGATAAACAGATTGTGGAGGAGGTAGGCTAAAGGCCCTTTCAACCACCCAGCCCTGCTAACACACCAGAGGGGCTTGACTTGGGGCCAGCGTTTGTGCTCTTAGAGAGCGCTTCAAGTGGTCTTCAAAAGGGCCATCGAGTGGAGGCTGTCCAACAACAGAAACTGGTCTGGAGAGTATTTGGTATAGGCGCCGCACATGCAGCACAAAATATAAACTATTTTCTATCAATTAGCAAATGATGATCACAAATATTCTCCACAGGGATAAGACAAAGATCGCCACTCTATTAAGAGTGTTGCTTTATACACTGCTGTTTGATTATGCAATGATGCTGATGACAGTTATCGTAATCAGTATGAGTGTTTACTGTTGGACTGAATCGGCCAGCTCCTGCAGAGAGGCCCAGTCCCAGCAGCTGTCTCACTCTGAATGGCTCATGAAAGAGCAAGGCATGGAGATCCAGACATAGCCCTGCCTCCCACACCTCAGTCCTAGACGGCCAGGCCGAACGAGGAGGTCCCCGACAGGGCTCCATCCATCACAGAAGCTGCCTAACCGCCCACTGTGCTGGAAGCCCAGTGCTATAACTCAGCTGTGACGTGGCCATCGATGCCCGCCCTCACACTCATTGCACTTGTTTAGGCCAGTCCAGTCCTGCTGTCATCCAACTACCCTCCTGTTCTCCATCACCCCTCCTCCTTCTCCATCCATCAATCCTGCCATGCTCAACAGATGAGTGGCTTTTCCACACTTTCCTGCGCTCCCTGTCTCCACTAGGATGCAAAAGGCCAGGAAAGCCCAAAAGGGACCAATCACAGCAAAATGACAACAATGATGGCCTTTTGAAAGAGCAGGTGGAATACTCAGGACTGTTCGTTTACTCCACATTAATAATTGAAAAAAACATACCTTTGCATATTCCATTCATTTATGTGTTTGACTCTGGCTAGCTTGATGGCTCAAAACAAAAAGCCTACTACAGTAATGCAATGGGGGAAATTTTATTAACCCTTTCAACTCCAACAGTGACCTTTGCCAGCCACTTTGCATTTCACTACAAAAGTGCCAAAGGGCCATTTTTAGCTAAAGCAAATTCTGACTGAAATTATAGATCCGGAAATCATAGATATTCAGCTTCAATCTAAATATTTAAGTATTTCAGGTTTTTTAACAATTAGCAACAAATGCCAACGATAGTTTTACACATTTTAAAAACCTTTTCATAATAAATGCCGCAGCAATGCAGATTCTTATATGCTACAGCATTTAGATAAGTGCTTAATATTGCAGATTAATATATTTTATTGTGAAACAGTAAATTAACTTAATGGCATTATATTAAGAACAGCATTGAGCATTTCTCCTATAATGCCTAGGCCTATTAATCCCTTTCTGCTTTATATAAATCCCCATTTTAATCCCTTACCTTCTGCTTCATCCAGACTTGATTCCACTACACTGTCAGACAACGTAGTATACAGGTGCATTTTAATTAATTGTGGTGCAAATAATGTAAATATACTCTTAGAAGTACATCACAGTGCAACTGTATGTTTTTCCTGTCATTTTTATAACAACATTTTTAAAAAGAGATCTAAAAACCTAGAACCTGGAATTAAGTCTAGGCATAAGGAGATAGGAAAGTTGAAAAATACAACTGCAAATATGAAATGATATTCCCATACTGAAGGCACCTCATAAAAGGTAACATCCAGGTGACTTTTTTTCTGAGTGTGTACATAGAACTTTTCTTGTACTGCTGTTATACTGGCCTGGGCACAGACATCAAACTAGTTTATCTTTTTTTTGGGTGCAACAGCCTCTCAACACTGAGTGCACCTTCAGAACAATTGACACGCATGGGTTTCCCCCAGAGACCATGTGGGGCTGCCCATGTCACCCAGGAATGAGGAGAGTCTGAGGAATGTTGGAGGTCGGGGCTCTGTGAGTGCTTAACTGCCAACCTTGCACAGTCTTCCCTTATCACACCCCCGTCAGCAGCCTGTGAGACTGTCCACTCAAATTGCATCCCAATTAACATACACTCTGTTTGGACATACGCACACAAGAGGCATCTCGGATGCCCCTGCATTTGTCTCAGAACCCTAGAGCCTGGCTGAAAATACAAAGGCTACATAGTGTGTGTGTGAGTATGTGTGTGTGTTTGGGTGTGTTTTGCGGGGAGGGGGTGAGGTGACGAGCGATCGGGTGCAGATGTCCCGCGGTAGTGCTGTTTGAATGCGTCCGTTGTGCGCGCAGCAGGGGGAAACGCGTTGGAGGCCAGGCCTACGCAGCCCTGCCATCTGAATGGATGGAATTCAAGATGGCAGGATGGACAAGCTGAGCATGCACACGCAAAACAATGCCCTCTCTTTCTCTCTCTTATTCTCTCACTCACTCACTCTTTATCCCTCACATGGCTTTTCATTATTCTCTTCCCCATTCTCTTTGCTCTCTGGCTTCCCATGTGGCATTTTCATTGTGACGAAGACCCATCCTGGGCTCTTTGGTACGCGCACATATCAGGCATTCCCATTCCAGCTCATTACTACTGAGAGACCTTCAGATGTGTGGTAAATCATAGGGGGCAATTGATATTTTATGATGAAGTTGGTAGGACCGGAGAGATGAAGAACGTCTGAACAGGGTGCTGTTCCTCCTCTGATCTTCCTCTGCACTGTTCCAACCCTCTGTTCCAGCAACTCCTTCTCTTCCCTATACTGTCAAATACACAATGCATTTTTAAAAGAAAACTTGAATATGACAGAGAAGTGCTCTGTGTAAATCAGGGAGGAAGTCAAAACTTATAGCACAGGATGGCTGATTACAGGCCGTTATTTTATGTTTGACCTATTGATTGTGTGTCCAGCTACACCCTCCTTGTTACCAGGGCACATGTGGCATTACTTGAGTGAACCAGGAGGTGGTCCATGAGGCATCTCTTCCATGGAAGTCAGCAGGAGATGGAGAGGATGGAATCCAGCACAATGTGAATAGATACACTTCAAAGAAATTCTGATCACAGCATACAGGCTTTTCATCCCACATCTGGTACATACTTTTGAACAAATTCACTTCACACTTTAGCACTGCAGTTTATTTTTTCCAAACTTGCCAACTTTTGATTATAAAATATGTACTAGGGCAGGCTTACATTTCTAATTAAAAATATCTAACTTTGAGCATAGTAAAACTGATAAAGAAACCATAGAGATGACAACGTTATTCCATGTTACTATTGCTTAATTAACTTTACCTTAACAGGCAAGATTCTATCAAGGTGGAAACTGACCTTTACAATCATAACCTTTGAATAGTTTGGCAGATAGAATGTAAGAAGAATACAGACTTTTTACCAGCTAGGCCTGCAGTCTTGGTTGGAAATGAAAAAAACAAATGAAATATCTCTAATATACAAGAAGACGTGCACTATCCATATTGGATTGTGTCAAATAGGTCACCAAATGTTATGTTGTTTTTAGGATATCACTGTCAGAAAAAAATCTTTTTATAGCTATAGATCCATGAAGACCTGTAAGTTGCGAACTTGGACATCAATGAATTAGACTCGGATGTCCTGTATAATCATTGGTGAGGTTCTAATGACCCTCATTTAACTGTTCACAATATACAATACAATATTTCAATGCAAAATGAAATCAAAAATTCAAAATTCCACACACATAAATATATACTGTATATACTGTGTGTGTGTGTGTGTGTGTGTGTGTGTGTTTGTGAGTGTGTGTGTGTGTGTGTGTGTGTGTGTGTGTGTGTGTGTGT
>JBBMFX010000007.1:14166271-14176382 GCA_037832545.1 Rhabdalestes septentrionalis | reverse complement strand
GATTCTGACGTTGTTTGCACGCTGCATTATGAATTTTACCCGAATACAAATACGAATACGAATAATTTTCCATTTTACCAAATACAAAAACAGATTCAAATACTGGCCGCTCTGCACACCCCTAATAAATATATATACTTCTTATATTTCACACTTCTTGACACTCTTGCATTTAATATGCCATGTAACCTCAGTTAACCAACATAGCAGGAAGTAGTCTTCACATCTAGTGCTTCACCGAATTGGAGAATACAGGTTATATTTCTGAGACCACCCCTCAATACAGAATCCTTCCATATTCTCCAGTTACCTAGGTCTACTTTGACCAATACATTTGTAAAAAATAAAGGAAAGGGTGGTCTCTAAATGTTTTTGGCGACTTGGTGCCCTCAGGGTACCTTGTTTGTCTCCAAATCTCCACCTGCAATCCTTTCAGGAATTGCTGCTGTCCTACTGCTGTAAAGCTATTTTTTTGCAATTGATTGGCTTATAAAAAAGAACCCATTATAATGATTTCATTAGTGTTTTTTCTTGTGCAACATGTGCAGTATTTCAGGTGCAGTATTACTGTGTGCCACCGGGAAATTGTTCTGATGCATTATTTCAGTTTCTTTTAATGTCTGTTGCTACGAGGCACCTGAGGTTTCTCCACTGTATATACAATAACTTATTTATAATCGAATTAATAAATTTTGTATAACTTCTTTAATATTTATATATTTGTATTTCTATAACAAAAAATGTACATATAGCAGTTTGTTGCAGTTAATTATATTGCTTCTATTTTTTTTTTGTCAGTCCACTTTACTGCTGTAACGATTCAAATTTCTCACCTATGGGACTAATAAAGGTTTATCTTACGTTCTTTTCATCATGTTGGTGAAAGATAGAAAAATCTGGCCCTGGAGCCACTTAATATTTATACCAGATTAAATTGAAAAAGTCCATGAAAATGGCTTGAGTGCCTGAACAACCAGCTAGAAATTTAAATTATCATAGACTAAATGTACTTCAATTTACATGTACAGTTTACTGTGATTAAACACTGGCATACTGCCAAATGTGATATTTTCTTTTTCTGGGGGACGACTCTTAATTTACAGATGTTCTATGACCTTTATAGCTATCTATACTAAGGGTGCCAGTAACTGTGGAACTGGCTGTGCATCTTAGAGTTTACCATTTTAGAGATGACTTTCCTCACTTTATTAGCCATACTTTCTCTTTGAGGTGTTCTTCCACTGCTGGGGTTTGTGTGGAAGTATTCAATTTAAATCACAATGGTCAAGAATGTGGCCAGATCATGTCATGTTGTTTGAAGGAACTTTATTTGATTTTGTTCAGGAGAGGAAGGTAATTAAGCATCACAGCTAAATAAATGAAGCCTAAAGGGTCTGAGTGCATGAGCAGTACTGTCTTGTCTCTGGAGTAGCATCTTCTGCCAGTTGCTGCTCTGCTCTTCCTTCTCTTGTTTACCTCCCTCCACTCCCCTCCCCCTGCCTCTCCAAGCGGCCCTGACTGAATCTCTCTGGGAGAAGAACGCATTCTCCTTTCATCCCCTCTTAGAGGACAAACATCAGTCCCATCTCGCCAGCCATCCATATTCATGAGCCTCTTATAAATATCTGATAGCGGCCGCTCTACAGCTGTTTAGCTTTGAGAGCAATGCCGAGCCTTTACACATACGCACACAGATTCTGGTGTAAGCACTTACTGGTCCGAAGCCCGATCTCAGCCCTTCAGCTTGCTGTGCACCCTTGCTGCCCCCTGATAGCATCAGCTCATTGCTGGGGTATCACTCTCAGCTTAATTAAAGTCTAAGTGTGAATGCCAAATTAGAGAAGACTCCTTAAGAGCTATATTTGCCTTCTTCCTGAAGGATCACTGCTTATCTAAAAGAGAGAAAGAGAGAGAGAGAGAGAGCAAGAGAGAGAGTAAAAGAGAGACGTAAGGGGCCTCCCATTATTGTTACTCTTAAACTGGTGTTTAAAATCCTCAAGATTGTGATCACCATGATTATTTTTAATAAGAGCTGTATAACAACTGCTGTGGTTTTAGTAGTCATATAAAAATAGGGATGCCATAAAAGAACCAATAAGTTTATTGGGACTTAAAAGAACCATGTTTGTAAATGAAATGTGTAAATTTGAAGAACCTTCTTTAAGGTATAAGATGTAAAGGTCTTTGGATGAACATTTAACAGGTAAAAATAAAATATTAAATTAAAGCATAGTTTCTCAGCCCTGGTCCTGGAGGCATGTGTACAGCCATTGAGATTTCAATGCCTTAATTCAGCCCCTCAATGAGGAATTGTTAATGTTATTGCTGATTGCTTGGATCTTATGTGTTGAAAACAGTGGAAATTCTTCAGGACCAGGGTGAAAAATGTGACACTGTAGAGCCTTTGAACACCTTTTTTTGTGACTGCAGTTGAATTACTGTTTACCAATTTAAACGTTTTACCAAGAAAGTGAAACATGATCACTAGTTATTGTTTTTTGTGTCTGTGTTTCTGGGGTTAGCTCTTCGATATTTTTTAAATCACAGAGTAATATTTGACTCTCCTACAAGATCTTCACAAATTTGTGGCAATTAATGTCATTCACCGACATTCTTGCTCATCCAGGGGTTTTTGTTCATCAAAATAGAGTTAATGTGTTTGATTCTTGTTATAAATGTAGTGAGTGTGCAGACAAAATGACACAGGGTGAGCTCAAACCTTCACACATTTCATAAAAAATTGTATTGACAAAATCTCATATAGAGGACTTGCAAATTACTATAATAGACAAGTTCTTACAAGGTGCTTAATGTATCAACAAGGGTAAATAAGCAAAAGCCCCATCACCCAGTACACTACCAGAGATATAGCACTGTTTCAATGGAGAAAAAAAGTCAAATTTCTTTTCAATTTCTATCACAGAGCAACGAGGAGGCACGTTCCATAGTCCCTGGCTTTGCCCATTCTAAAGGAGAAGGTAAATGTATACTGGCACAGTGATGAGCTGCTAGAGTCTAAGGTGACATTACAGTCAGGCAAGTACTGGATGGGGTTTCTGTTTCTACAGGGAGGTAACAGAGTATGGCACTTCTGAGCTTTTTTTATGCTCCCAGTCTTTTTCCTCCAACTCATTAGGATCATTAGAAGTGCTGATCCAGGCAAGAAAATACATTTTGCTTCGCTCTCCAGAATATCTTTGTTCTGTTTCCAATACAAATAGCAAGGAATTTAAATATTGCTGTGTGTGTATGCGTGTGTGTGTGTGTGTGTGTGTGTGTGTGTGTGTGTGTGTGTGTGTGTATGGCCAAGCGTGTGAGCATGAACATGATGGAGAGACCTTCTGAGGGATACACACTAGAGGCAGAAGATGAGTATCGCAGTGCCCAGTGGAATGGATGGTTCTATAATATCAACATTAGAGAGCATGAAGGGAGGGAGAGAGGAGCACGGGGAGAGGAATCCGAGAGGGATAATAAGAAAGGAAAATAGAATTGAAGGCAACACAGCAAGAGGGAAAAATCACTAGGGCTATGGGAGACGACGCAGAGGGCAACATCTCTAGAACAAAAAATGAGAATTTGAAGTCAAAATCTTATGGGGCTGTAGTTAAATCTTTCAATTGTTGTTTGATATTTTTGAAAAAGTATTGTTTTTCAAGAGCCAGTCAACAATTAGAATGGTCTGGAAACCAAATGTGGTCTCCATTTGGGATATTTATAAAAATCTAAGCACCATAAACTGTATTGGTATTTCACAAATATGCTCTGTTGTTAGCATTCTCAAGAATGTTTTTACTCCATTCATTCGGTTTTGGGACATTCTCCCTCATTCACACTGGTTCAGTCCTTTTTCTGGGCATTCAAAAGATGCACAGAATGCACAGAATGTTGATCTGGCCTTAACCCGGCTGCTTGGTATTGAGAGAAATTAGTGGTGAAATGAAGGATTTTGCAAGAGGCTGAGAGGAAAAGTGAGAGTTTTAGTGAGAAAGGAAAGCTGGAGGATGTGTGGTTGGGGGGGGGGGGATAATATGTGTGTTGCGCTCATTAGCAATGCAGAGCGCTCTGGCCTCTCTCCCACACCTCCCGGCTTGTTTCAGCCTCAGCCGTAGCTGCCAGCACAGCCCCCTCCCTCCCTCTATGCCTCCCCCCCTGCAAATCCCTCACAATCACACCCGCAATCACAGCCTCTAATTAGGTTAATTAATTTGTATCAGCCCTGGTAGGGACTTGCCTGATGAGGCTGCCATCAAGGCATTAGTGCTTGGACTCCTCATAAAAAATACAAGTAATGAAAGGGGGGAAAGTGTTGTCAATCTCAAAAAGACTTCTGCTCTGATAGGATGGGATTATAAAGTATTCAAATGTGCCCCGCTCCACACATACATACACACACACACATTTTCCAACCCTTGAGCCTGCTTATCTCTTGCCCTCTGAGACTTTTTGCAGGTCCTATAGTAATATTCCTGGTGAGGATGTGGCATCATCCAGGGATGTGCAGTCTGAAAGAGAAGAGTGTATGAAAAGGAGGGGTACAGAGGAAGACACAGGCACCACATCACAATCAGCGAGAGCCACTCATCAGGACACTGACGAACACACTCTGATTAACAGAGCTATCTGATTACAGCAATCACACAGACGCTAAGACCAGTCTCAGTGACTAACAGAGAGAGAGAGAGAGAGAGAGAGAAAAGAAATGAGAAAAAGGCTCAGAGCAAAAAGAGAAAATTACAGAGTACACCAGCAAACAGCATACCACCAAACAATCAGCAACCTTGTATCATCCGAGATGGACTGCGTGCTGTCTTTTATCCCGTCTAGTCAAGACGGTACAGGAATGGTGAGTGTATAAGCTGTATGATGTGAATGAGACTGAGCCAGTATTGCCACAGAGAGACACACAGACAGACAGTGTCTGCGCTGGGGGACAAGGACAGATCCGGTAGTTAAAGCGTAATGAACACGTCCCCCGGGCACATGGCTGGCAGGAGGAGAGTGATGGACTAACTGTAACACTCAGCCAGATGGGTGAGCGCCACAAGATGGTCCGTCCCATCCCGTCCAGTCCTCTCACCCATAGAGATCTACCCCCCACCCCTGTGTCAGGGGAGAACATGCTCGGCTGGGGAGGAGGCCTCACCGTGATTTAGACACCCATGCAAATTTAATCAATTCAAGTGCCTCTTTCCAAGCAGCCTCTTGGCTCATTAGTGGCAATTTAAAGAGGTTTCTGTGATCCCACCTCACTCTTTCTCTCTTTTTCACACACACATACACACACAGCTGTAAAGATTTTCCTTCAGAACGTCTTCCCCCTGGCCCTGAGACAAACCCCCTCCTGGTCTCTCCGCAGTCGTTCTACTTCAAAAGCAGAGTGACACACCACACAGAGGCTAAAAAGGCCAGATATGAGGTGCTTGCTCTCAGAGCCAATGCTCCCTCACCCCTTTTTCCTCTGTAATTGGAGAATCGATAAGTGGTGCTCTGAAAATCTCTGATGAAGGCAGTCTTTTGAGGTGCAGGACAGGTGAGAAAGGTATAGCCACTTTGCTCCAGTGGGCTCAGGTGCAGGGGCAATAGCTGAGACCTTCATCTTCAGAAAGAAGGTTGGATTAGGCCTTTAGCAACTGTTAGACTTGTGAACAATCCAGCCTTGAATGAACTGGATGAATGGTCTGACTTTTTCACATTTTCTGCAGGTGGTTTCTGGAAAATAGTAGCAAACAATGATATACTGCATTACTGTATAGTACACTACATGATAAAACAATATAAATGGGCAGCCTAGAACACAATCTCAAAAAATACATTTTACAGGTGAAATTAATGTAACGATGTTTCCGTAGTTTCTCAATCATCTCATTAATCAAGAAATGTGCTCAAAATGAAAGTACAACTCATGATTTCCAATGGTGTAAAAAAAAAATGTAAATGCATTTTAAAATTTAGTTACAAGGATTAATATTGGCTTGGTTCGTATTGGCTGGTTCGTGCCACTGCTCTTCAAGGAGAGGAGCAGCTTCAGCCCAGGTGAGCATAATTCTGTTAATTAACAACACTCATGATTACTTGATGTGTTCATTACTGGTTTCAGGCTATCCAATCTCAGAGAACAGATGAGTAGATTTGAACAATTTGATGTGGCTTCCATCTTCCAAAGTTAATACATTGAATAAATTTGTATTAACAGCTATATCACCATGGAAAATGTACCCCAACGGTAAATATGCCTGTAAACTGACATCCATTATTACTGTACTCAAACCAAAGATACAGCTTGGTTTTGCAATTACATAATGCTAAGATAGAAGATTTAAAATAACACACATATATACACTACCAGTCAATATTTTTCTTGTTGTTTTTTTTTTTTTTTATAATTCAAGCGGTTCAATGTCTCATTGTTCTGCAGAAAGTTTCCCCCAGCTATGTTGCAGAAGTTCCCATAAGTGTGCGACACCAATAGGTTGCTTTGCTTTCACTCTTCTGTCCAGTTTATCCTAAAGTCTGGAGACTTCATCTCTGGCAACTCCATGTTTTCCAGCTTACCATCTTGTTCTTTTTTTAAGGTAGTTCTGGCACAGCTTGGACTGATTTTGGGTCACTATCTTGCTGTAGGACAAACCAACCAACCAGGCACGCACCAGAGGAACTGCATGGCGCAACAGAATTCATTCAGAATTCTGGAAATCTTTTTGTTTTGTTTTGGGGTTTTTTTTTGCCTTATTTTATAACCATTAATAATTAAACATATGCAATGTGTTTAGAATGCACTGTGTAAGGATCACTGTGTCTTAGTATAGGATTTTTAGCAAACGCATGCTAATTTTAGCAGGCCGGGATACATTTTAGTGCAAAGAGAATTTTTTTCATGACAAAGTCTCAAGCATTTCTTTTTTCCCTAAGGAGAAATAAGCCTGCACACATCTGAGCCTAATGCTTGTCAGTTGTGACAAGGCCTATTAGCTTTGCTTCTACCAGCAGTTTACTTCTTTACTGATCTGCTACTTTCCTCAACCCTCCACCCTGCAGGCCTCTGGATACACACTGGATTCACACATCAGTGTGAATCCTGCCTGAACATCTCCCAAAATATGAAAAGCACTGAGGGGGTGGAATCTGGCTACACCAACAAAGCCACCAGGCTTGCTTAGAAACTTTCCTGGCAAAACATCCAACACCAACCTTTTACTGGGCCAAATAAGTCATTTGCTGGTCTACTGGTATATTATTGCCGGAACTCGGCATGCGATTAATGTATAATATGAAGCAAGAAAGAACAAATGTCATACATCAACCAAATTATTACGTAAAATCTTGCTTCAATTTTATGAGATTAAATAAAGAACAACTTGTAAGTCGCATGCATTTCCACAGGCCACAGCTGTGGCTGCACTCAAAGCCCTTAACAAATCTCTGGACTGGGCCTGAGGGGCTTCAGGAAGCCTCTTGCACAGTCACCAATGAGTAGAACATTATGGCACAATGAGAGGATTCTGACCTATATCTTTAAAATCTGAGGGTCACCCTCAACACACCCCACTCCATGACCCCCTTTCGTGACTCCCTGTTCTGAGTTGACGTGAATGAAAGACTGGCTTCAGTCAGAACAGTGAAGCAACTGTGTAATGGCAGGCGGAAATGTTGTGGAACTGCGCACAAGGCTGATTGACCCCCCCCTCGCATGCCCACTTTGAGGCAACCACACTGACGTATACACGCACATGGGCATGGCCATGACCAACAGGGGCTCTCTTGCTATCTCTGGGTACAAAACTATGCAAACACACAAAGCCAATATCAATGCGTCACTGTGGGACTCTGTGCTAAATATCACTGTGGTTGTGAGAATGTTGGCTGTCAATCACGCTATTTTGAACAGAAACACATTATTCCATTTCAACAAATGACTATGTGACCACTGTCACATTGATGTAAGCCATATTTACTCACATTAAACTAAAACAATAATTAAGGAACATTACAATTGAAATTTACATTAAAAGTATAGATTTCACTTAAAGTTTCATTAAAAGAAAAAAAAAGTGGTTTATCTGTACCTTCACTTATATCTTCAGCACCTTTTTCTTTAACAGTGTACTTTCATTTGTACTGGCTACAATCATTTTTGCATGTTGGTCACAGGCAATAGTTAGTGAGTGTTGTTCCATTCTGACACATGCACACCTTTGTAGTAGTCAGCTCTGGCAAGGATAGCGCCCTGGTCTGCCCCTCTTGTCTCCTCAGAACAGTGACATTTCCCTGTCGTTTCCTTGCCCCTCCCATCCATCCCAGGAGAGGTTGATGGATGGGGTCCGTTTATGAAGCTGCTGGCAGCAGCATGATCAATCAAGGTCTGCTAAGGAGAGAGGTCCGAGCCTTCGGCCTGCAGCCTGAAAAGCAAGCCCAAGAGCATCCTAATGTAAACAGTTCCTGTCTTTACATTATGTGATAGTCAAGCTCAAAATGAATTCAAAAACAATTCCGTACACATTTTTTAAACAAATTAGTTTAAGTACACTATGAAGGCTGAACTAGAAATTACAAACTTCTACTGTTCCTCCAAGCAATCAAGTCTAATAAAGGAAACCATATTTAACATAGATACTGTTCTTAGCGACACAAATGCCAAACCAAATCTGGGAAATGTGAGGCCAAGTCAGCACCTCAAACTCTTCATTTTCCCTAAACCATTCAGAGTGTGATAGGGTGTATTATTCTGCAACAATGTTTAGGTTGCTGGTACATGTCAAAAAACATCCATATGAATATCAAAAACCAAGGATTCCCAGCAGAAAATTGTACAGTGTGTCACACTGCCTCTACCTCTGTACCAGATAAATAGCACATGAAAACTGTGGGTGGAATAAGGCTAGATGGACTAGTCTTCATTCTCCACAGACATCAGGGAGTCTTGGGTGCCGATGAAAAAATGCATATATATGCATATATATAAATATTAGTGCTGTCAAGCGATTAAAATATTTAATCTAATTAATTACATGGTGTGGCGATTAATGAATCTAATTAAACTCACTTAATCACACATACATACAGACGTTACAAGAAGCAGTTTTTTTACCATTTATTATTGAACACAAGCCTATAACTTAGGCTACAATGGTCATGACATTTTTATCACTGACTGAACCAAACCTATGAATAAGGTTACAGTATACAATTGTAAGTTTTGATAAACTACATCTCCCCGCTCTCTCTCACACACTCCGGCCACAGCGCTGAGTCTCCGCCCCTCCGGAGGTCTGGATAGAGAAAGCTAATATGGCTACTTCCAGCCCAATTTTCCCTCTCCTGCTGCCTCTAGCTCGACCAACACCTCTTCAACAGACACTACGACCAGGTTCACCACTTCCACACACTTTCCCGATGGGCAAAGTGTTGAAATAAACATGTGTTTTTGCTTCGTGATCTCTCTCCACTTTCATGGCCGTGCAGCTGCGCTCCATAGTTGAACCGGGAGACGCACGAGCGTCTTTTCCAAAAGCTTCTTATCCCCTTCAGATTCAGAATCGGCAAAAAAAACATTCACAAGACATTATTTATTAGCCATTTTGGTGTTTTTTTTCATCCAAATCTCCCTGAACAGAACTGTGCTCTCTGGCTGCTCACGCAGCAGTGATCTGGGACTCGGTACTCCTGCTGTTACTCGAAACTTTGAACCAGAAGATGAAGTAAAGCGTTAATTGCGTTAAAAATATTAACGCGTAATTTTTTTGTTATAATTACTCTAATTAACGCTCTAAATTCCCAGCCCTAATATATATATATATATACAAATACAAATACGGTATTCGGATTGGCACAAATAACGAGTTTTTTACGAATACCGTATTCTGACAAAAACTTTTTAAAATATTTGTATTCGGGAAACCACACCCCCCAGTATACGTCACAGGCTCGCGTTCGGGAATAGATACTCCTTTCCAGTGCCGCGCCAAGGGGCGTATTAGAAGGCATTGCCCACCCTAGCGACTGAAACTTGTTTGTCCTGGAAAATTCGTGAATGTCCGTACGACGCTGAAGGTATCTCCTTTTGCACAGCTCCCATTCTAAATATTCGTTCCACCTTAAAAGCTGCTCTCCA
>JBBMFX010000007.1:14144339-14159449 GCA_037832545.1 Rhabdalestes septentrionalis | reverse complement strand
TGTTTCCAGTTTCAATTAACTTTTAAGTTCAGTTTGTATTATTGTATGTAGAGTATAAGTTTAAGTGCAAAGTGACAAGTCTGTCATACATAAATACACCACAGTACACAGTGTGAACAAGAAAAAAATAATTTAACACATTTAACCCATTCCTCAAGTGAAGCAGCGGGCAGACAGAAACACAGCACCCATGGAGCAGTGTGTGGGGATGGATATTTTGTTCAAGAGTACCTCAGAGGTGCTACTAGCAGTCCTGGCATTCGAACCCATGACCTTCTGGTCATCGGGACAACTCCTTAAACACTAGGCCACAAGCTGCCCTAACACAAAGAGTTACTGTGCCTTTTTCATGAGGTACGAGCTGTTCATGATCTAAGTGAAGTGATGTGTATTTCAAGGAATCCAAATTAGTCCAAATGTTTATTAATAGGACAATATCTTGCATACACTTTCCCGAATTCTTCAACTTAATTCTTTGTCTTGCCTATACTGAGATAGGGGGTGTGATACATTTCACGTCATTCCTGTAGGTTGTTTTCTCATTCATGTTGAATGGAAGAGATGACAGCAATGATGATGTGGTTTGAGTCATGATGTTAAACAGTTGTACAGCAGTTAGCTGGGTACACAGCCCTAAAGGGTTCAGATGTTTAGGTAGTTGCCTTTTCTCTTGGACTAATAATGCCTAATCAAGTTGCCACAAGTTGCTGGTTTGTATAGATCATTTTCTACCCACACATTCTTTCTGATTTAAATGCAGGAAATTTTTTAAAAGGTTGAAAATTGTCATGAACAAGCCTTTGATGCCTTGCTCCGGTCTCCAGTATTCCTGCCATTTTGAGTTGAAGTATTTAGATCAACTCCTTCAAGTGTGTTTCTGTTCTCCAAAACACAAAGACATCATGACAAATAAACAGATCCACCCAAATGCAGCCAGAGTTACCGTGCTTCCTAAGGACTTATCACTGTTCCTGAATCAACTCTGGGAGCAAGTGATCTATTTTTGACCATCAGGTAGTGGCCGATCTCATTGCCTTCAAACACCTTGCCTAAGGGTGTTCAATCTACCAGTGTTTGCACCAGTCCTGCCTGTTTCTTCACTCCTTTCAGGAATAATACCCATTGGATCACCTGAGTGCTGACATTTCTTGCATTTGACCTTTTCAGAAATCCAGGAACTATCAAATGCTGGATCTCTATTTTCATTCAAAGACGAGCTCAGGACTGGGCTGCAGCTGTCTGGAAGGGCAGTAAGTAAGTAACATCCTACTTTTTAGCTCAGTTCATCTGTGACTTCCAGACACTTTTGACTATCCAACCAAGGAGCAATCAAGCAGCAACTGGCTTTTGAGGTGGCGCCCACAAGGATAGTCAGTTTAAAACATTCTGTTACATTTTGCACCTTAGACGTGGACAGTGGACAGAATGATTTGGTCCTCCTGGCAGTGTACAGAGTTGTACTCAACTCTGACATACAAATGGAGCCAGGACGCTGGTCTCAACTTGGACAGTGTAATTTGAGTGCCCATCTCACTGGACCAACAACTTTGCTGTTGAGAGGTCAGATTCTAGATCATGCACTCGACCCATGGTTCTGCTGACCGTCCCACACCTTTCTCACCAAAGGAGATGCAGCTGAGATTGTCCTAGTTATCAGCCCACAAGAGGATTAATTAGCAAACTCATGTGCTCTGCCTGTTCTGTTGGGAACAGGAGCATTTGTGCCAAAAGTGTCCAATAGGGAAGGAAAAAATGAAGGGTTCCTAAAAATGTTTAAAAACTATCCATTCTATCATCAAACATCATCAAACATTCTGTCTCTGTTTTTACTCTTTTAGAGTCCAGGTTGGGTGGCAACTTTGTGCCCCAGTCCTTTCTCCTTTCTTTCCTTCCTGTCTATTCCCATTGTTGCTTTGGGCCACCTAGTTACAGTTCACACCCTTAGTGGTAAACTAATCAGTGACACTCTCATTACACAAGTCACCTGTTTCATTCAGCTTTTAGTTTCCCTACACTACACTGAACACACCCAGTTTTTGTTATTGCCCTGCTCATAGCAGCTGGTCATTCTGGGGTTGCCCTGCTATGGCGCCACAGACTAGTCCTTAACTGGAATGCAGGCACAATTACATCTTGTTTATTTTGCTGTCTTAGCATGTTTTTTTAAATCCTATCCCCTCATATGCTATTACAGTATCTAGCCAAGGTAATCTGTCTCCCTCCTCATCAGCCTTGGTACTCCTGCCTGGAAATACACTTCCGCACTTATGTTTTTGCCAAATATCTGAACCAAAATCTGAAGCTATGAAGGAATGTATGGATGGTTTAATTAGCCGGTGCACATCCCCTCTACAAGCTTTTTTGTTTACCTTTACGTTAATGGCATTTAGAAGACGCTTATATCCAGAGTGATGTACAGCAGAGCTTTTGTGAAGTAGGATGATGGACTCTGACCATTCGTTTTTCACAGTGGGCTCAGCATGGACCCCTGAACTGAAGAGAGCAGAAACCCACCTCCCTGGAGCCACTGGAGGATCATTATGACCAAACATACGAAACGTGAGGGCTCCTGGATCTATGGAAGTGATGGGGGCAAAGTCAGTATCTTTTAGACTGGGAAGGGTACAGTCCCAAGGAGTGAAACTAAGTTCTGGTCCAAGATGTCCACAGCCAGGACCTAATAAATAATTTCCACCAGGTTCAGCTGGACAGGCCCGCTCCATGATCTTAAAGTCACCCTCCTGGTCAACCCCCGACACCCCCAGGTTCTCTGGATGCAGAGATTATCCCATATGTGCTCAGCCCCACCACTGAGTGGCAAGTATTGAAGGGGTGGTCATATCCTCAAGCTGAGTCCCAGCAAAACCCAATGCCTCCCAACTCCTCTTCATAAAAAGGAGTCCATCACGAAGCCACAACATCATAGTTTCTGTTAGGAACTCCCTTCAAAGGACGTAAGACATCTATTATTCTAGATTAATATCTGTCTTTCTCTCTGCAGGTTGACCAGAACATGCAGATACCTTCCTTTACAACATCAGAAGAATCTGCCCCTTTCTTACCACGAAAGCTACACAGTTATTCGTCAAGCCTCTGATCATGTCCAGACTGCACTACTGCAACTCTCTACTGGCTGGACTTCCACTGATGGTAACAAAACCACTTCTGCTGATTCAGAATGCAGCTGTAAGGTAAGTCTTAAATGTTTCAAAATTCTCACACACCACACCTTCACTAGGGAACATTCACCCCACCCACACTTGCTTTCAAGGCCAAGAATGGACCTGAAACCCCATCAGCACTGATCAAGCAGCGTGTCAGTTCTCGTCGTCTCACTGCTCGCCTGGAAGCTCTGTGGCTCAAAAGAAGTGGAAGACATGCATCAATACTCTTCTCTGTCTTGGCCCCCCAGTGGTGGAATGAACTCCCTCTTACAGTCAGATCTGTGGAGTCCCTTGCAGTCTTCAATCATCATCTGAAGACCCACCTCTTCAAGGAGCACATTGCGGACTAACAATGTCTATTGTTTGTGCTTATTTACTTGTTCTTCCCCATTTTCAAAACTCTCTCCATGCCTTCCATGCCTCTGACTTTTCTTTGACAGGAGTTGTTTAGGTGTACTTAGCTGGCAGTAACTTGATTGAATAGCAGATTAGCTTCACAGGTTTGAAAAACAAATGTGGACTACTTGAGTACTGATGTATGTCACACAGGATAATAGCATCAGCTAAATGACATAATTGCAAATGTAAATGTGTTGTGACAGAGGGTGAGAGAGAATGTGAAACTAAAAATTACTCTCTTACAAGGCAAGAAAAGACATAAGAAATCTATCAGAACATTTCCTGATTTCAAAACAACTGTTCAAATTATATCTCGAAGACCTAGGTTTGGCTGGCATGGCATGTGATGCATTAACTTACTGTGTTGTTGCCATCTAAATTAAAAGGTCAGCAGAAGGTGACCCTAACTGCCACCTTATCACAATCAGCAGCTGAAATACACAATATAACAACTAGATAGACTTGTATTAAGAGCTGTGATCTGATGATATGGATATTATATGATTTATTCTAAATATAAAGCTATTGTAAAGAAGAAAAAAACAGAAGAAAAAAGTTTGCATATTACAACTAGAAACAAAAAATACACTATAATATACTTCAAAGAACAAAAGATTAAGGTTTTGAAATGGCCTTCAGGGCCAACATACTTATCCAGACAGCCCTAACCTTTTGCATACAGCTGTATATAGTGTTTTGTGTATGAAGATTAAGGTATGAATATGTCTAACTATGGCTGTAAAATATAGTTCTAACATGTATTCAGTATATTGCCCCCTCTCTGCCCCGTTACAGTTGCATTGTATGAAATAGGAAAGCCGTGTAAATGTGCTGATCTACATTTTGGGTTGCAGCAAAGGATCTTCCTTCAATATCTCATGATGAGGAAGGCAGCTTTTGTCCTCTAATTTGTTGAGCAGGCCTATGACGCCTACACCACAGTGTGTAAAATTAGACTTTTTAATTTGGAGATTGAGAGAGAGAACAGGAAGGGCAGGATCTCTCTCTCACACATGTACATGCACACACATGATTGTAAACATTTACTCAAAAGAGAATGCACTATCATTCTCACCAGTTTCACATAGACAAAGACACTCTTCTGATTTTTAAATATGTTTAGATGTTTACTGTTTCAGTGCATCAACTGCTCCCTTAGTTCCATACTATAACACTTAAATCTTAAGTTCTTGAGAATTTAATTCAGTAACAATTTCTGAGCCACTCTACCACTTGGTTTGTTTAAATGCTCGTTTGGGCATCGTTTTCATTCATTAGAATACCATGGGGAAAATAAAACATTAAGCTTTATACTTCTGTAATAACACAACCAGTGGGAATATCCTGGAGATGGACAGAGTGAGTCTTGTGTAAGACCTGAAGGAACTAATCATGTGATTTCCAGCTTCCCATTCTCTGCTTCACTTGCCAGTAAAAAACCACTAGTACTTAAACTAGACCGTTCTTCAAACGCTTCAGATGTGACAGGAGGACGAGTTGAACCAGTTTCGCTTTGGGGGGCTATTAGCGCAGTCAGGCCTTGTTAGAATGTCCTTTCTCCCAGCTGGAGCGCTCTAAATATTTGTAAGCTAATCAAACAAGGCTGGCAAAGTGTAATGAGAACAGAGTGATTCGGTTCCTCAAACTTTTCATTGTACGGCTGTTGCTGGGAGAAGAACGCATTTTTCCTTCTTTAACTGGGGCGGGAACTTGTGAGTCACTGACTTCCTCACTGAACGCGTGGAGGACGCGAATCAGTCTCTCGGTTCGACAGAAACAGAAACACAGCAGACACAGCAGTGCGGTCCTGCCGTCTACAGGGGACAAAGCAGGAGCAGGAGTGGGACACACACAGCTCTGTACTGTATCCGAAAGCTAAGAGGCGACAGAAAATACCAGGCGACTTAAGAAGGTAAGTTCGGTGACTTTTTCCTCCTCTTACAGCTCCGTATCAGTTCACCTCGGTTCACTGTGTGAGACAGCCCATTTACTCTGCTCATCACTTCACCACCATTACCTCCTGATTCTGAACTCTCCTGCTAGAAAGACCAAGCTTGTAAATAATACCCTCAGAAAATGTTTTCTTTCTTTCTTTTTTCTTTCTTTCTTTCTTTCTTTCTGTCTTTCTATCTTTGTCTTGTTCTCCACCTTCTTCTTTAAACATATGCAAAGTAATGTGTGTACCATACTAAAGTTTTGCAATGAAACACTTGTGCCTTCAGCACCTGCTGAACTTTGTCTTAGAAGGGTGCTCTCAAAGAAAATGTTTTTTCCCTCAGTAACAAGTTGCCACATAGTTACAGCCTCAGCTGTAGAAAAATATTGTCAGGTCCTGTCCACATTCTTTTTGTAGGTTGAGGTTTCTCCATGTAAGTTCTTCTGTGAGTTGTGTCAGAAGAAGGTCCATGTCAGAACTTGATAACTGTCTCCTGGAAGACTCCATGATGCAACCTATCCCCACCCCGTCATAAGGATAATGATAATAATTATGCGTGTGTAAAACAATTTTAGTGCCAAAGAGTGGAACCATTTCCTGTATGAATTTATCAAGACACACCTGAAATGGAGCAGGCAGATTTTAATGACTCACTTGTGATTCATGATTAGTCATCTGAATATTAGTAAGTCAAATAACTTGCAGTAGTTCCCATTTAACTTTAATGGTTTGACAGCATTAATGATTTCACCTGAAACAGGCTCTCAGTGACCACACACATGAGTGTAACAACCTTTTGGCTGAGGAAAACCATAAGGGCCTCAGTGTCTCGCCAGTGACTGTAAACAATCTAAGGCAGGGACAGCTGGAGCAAGCACGGGAGAGGCAGGTGTGAGCTTTCTGCATGTTTTCACTCTTTGTACAATCTCCAAGCCAGACGCTCATGCCTGACCACTCTTTGGGGGCACCCTGTGTGCATCACAGGTGGCCGGCCAGTTTTAGCCTACCCTCACTGAACACATTCAGAGGGTGGTTGTACTGGTTCACGGCAGGGCAATTCTCTGTGAGGGGCGTTTTAGGTTTAATAAAACACTAAAGAACCTTAATACAGATTACATTCCCATCCTTTGCCAACCTAATTCGAGCCCATTCATTACTTTGAAAAGAGGGAGTTCAAAAGTGATTGTTGGAAAGCCACTATAAATCACTCCTTTGAAAGTGAGTCAAGTTCTTGCCTTCTCATATACGTGGCACAGAATTCCTGAGCCGTCAGTATACTTTACACACACAGTGATGTTGAGTTTGCATTCCCACCCAAGACCCTGTTTGTAAAAGCTGTCTTTCAAAGCTTATTTTTTTGGTATACTGGATTGGGGTACTAGTTTTTGTGTGTTGTTTGTGATTGCTGTGTGAAATATTCATTTGAAAGTGCAATTAACAGTAGTAAGTATTCTATGAATGAGTGATAAAAAAGTAAAAGTCTGTGAGTTTGGAGTTCCTTCCTATTCTGACACTGCAGGCATGTGGCCAGCCATGTGACTAGCCATGAGCTAGTACATGAGTTACAAGAGTACCGGGGCGAGCAAGGCCCTGACAAAGAAAAGGCGATTTCTACATGTGGCTGCATGTAATAATGTAATAATTCCTAATGCTTACATACATACATTTTGGACCAGGGGTTTGGGTAGTAATTTATCAGTCCAGTTCCATCTATGCAAGACAGTGTGTCACTTTTCTGTCTAGTCACAACAGTAGCTGACAGTTTTTTGTTGAACCAACTATTTTAATGCTCTGTCCTTTTAATGATGGACCTTTTGTTTTCCCCTCTCTACTGGGGTAATAACTCAAAAAAGGCTGTAAAATCTCTGTCCCGCCATCCCCCATGTAATTTTAGTGTCTGGTATTTGAGTCCTCGCAGAAGTTGAGGGAATTTGAAAATGCATTTGTTTGCATTTTCTCTCTTTCTCCCCCTCCACTGCGCGGTGTCAAGGCTGTGAGACTCCGGTGAGCCTTGACCATGGTCACATTCTTTTAGTGCAGCATGTTTTTCTAAGGTTGGCCTCTCTCAGGCACTGGCCTGCTGCCATCTGTAGTGTGACTCTAAAGAGAGAGCAGAGAAGATTTCCTTTTTTGTTTTGGCATTCTTTTAAACTGTTTATCTAAATCTAGGCGTCTACTCTGTGCAGGTGTTGGTGAGTTGATTTTCACAGCGGTCTCTGATTTTTATGATGACAAGCAGTTATATATGTTACTGGTTAGTAGTCTGTTTACTTACAGCCTGGTTGTATTTTTATGAATGCCACAGTGAATAAGGACAACTCCAACTTGTATTTCCTGGGACTTGAAATATGTTCAGAGGTTCTTGTGAAGAGATCTCCAATGCCATCTGATGTCTGCACAACCCATTAACCTTTTGAAGGGCCACAAATGTTTATTCTGAATAAAGAGAGTGACCATATCCTTCCTATACTGTTCATTGGTTGTGTGTTGTTTGTACAGTAGAAGGTGACTAGTGCACTTATGCAGAGGATGTCTGTGCGTGGAGCATGTTGACATATAAACTGGCTGTTTTATCTTTTGTAGTCCACCGCCTCATTTCCTCATCTTTAGCACCATCTCACTTTGCTGAAATAGCACAGGGAGCACATGTCTGGGGTTTGCAGGCATAGTGCGGTTGTGAATGGTGGGAAGTGACCTAAGGTTTCCTGCATGGGTCTCCAGGTGTTGCGACGCTGCTCAGAGCGGCCTGTGGCTTCCTCCCTGGTGGAGGGAGAATGAATGGCTGAAATCAGATCCTTTTCAGGAGGGTCCCCCGGGTGGGGGCAGCATGTTGCTCAGTCTCAGTCACTGCTCTCCTGTTTGTTTATTCTTCCCCTCTCTTCCTCTTCCATGCATTGGTGTCCACATGGTCACTGGCCTGTTGTGTCACTTCCCTTCTGGTTGAAGTTATTTATTTTGTTTTTGGTCTAAACCCTTTACTGTTGCACTCATTTGTTTACGTACCTCAGAGTGCTCCAAACTCGATGACATGAGTGATTTTCTGTGGTTGCATGCTGTATGTGTGGGACACAAATGTAAACTCTTGACCTTAATACTTAGGGATGGATTTTGCTGAGACACATTTATAAAAAAAAATGTGAATCCAGCGTGAAGAAATGTGATGATTTTCAGAATACATTTTGGAGGCAGGCATCAGTGCCCACTACTCAAATGTACCACAAACTAATTCATAAAATTTTGCATCTACATTAACATCAGGACAACACAGTTCATTTAATTTGCTGCTGGAATCGTATGGTAGTTTGTCACTGCTTGATTAAATTCTGCTATGCCCAGTGTTAAACTAATAATGCACAGCTTCAGGAAAACCCTGGTCATTTACATACATATATCATAAGTCCCTCCCCTGTCTCCCAACTCCAAATACCCAGATAGGATGAAAACAACTATTGGTAATGGTTTCCCCAAGGGTTGGTGAATAATAGACCCTCAGAAAGCCAAGAGGTGTGTTGGTGCTATCTATACACTCAAATGTCCTTTATTTACATTGTGTTGAGATTGTTGTACAGCAAATAAATGTACAGCAGGGGCAAAGGTTTGCATACCCATGGTCAACATGTGTATTTTTGTTGATCTTTTAAGTGAAAATAAGATAAAACCCTTGATTGAGGGCAAGCTTCTGCACGCTTTAATTTAAAAACATGCAAAGATACTTAATATGTATTTTCCTAGTGTATTCAATTCACCAAATAAATAGAAAGTGTACTCTAAAATGTAGGGTTTTTTTCTATTAAGGTGTTTTCTCTTATAAACAGAAGGTCAACCGAGTCATTTTGACAAGTTGTTTTACAAAAACCATAAATGTGGGGTAGTTAAACACAGTGATAGGCTAGCTGGCACTGAAAGGTCATATTTTGAAAGAGTAATCCTGGACAGACCCTGGGTATCCCTCCACTAGTGTTGTTATGGTTCTTGGTACCAATTTCGATACCAAAGCAAAACACACAGATACGAATTGAAAAACAAGCTACTTTAAAAAAAAATAACAAACAGTAATTACATGACTGAATATACTCTTCTTATTTATAAACTTAAACATTTGTATTAATGAAACAAAATCTTTTTTACTGTATAAACTGGCACTTGATCCAGACATATGAATTCAGTAACAGCTCAGTTCAATTTTCTTGCCTCAGGTGAGTTTTTGTCATACTTCTGCTGCTGAAATGCATCTGTAAGCGTTGTCTGCTTAGGAGTTTGCTTTGGTGGTTCGTGGTCTTCCTCAGCCTGCAGCAGTAAATGGAAAATATAATATCCTTCAGTAAAATAATTTTATATTAATTTTACATGTAAAATTTCAGTAAATAACAAACCTCAGCATTTATAATAAATTTAGATAAGATTACTTCTATTAAGTTTATTATTTAAATTTTACACAAACGCAAAACCCTTTTATTAAAAACACTTTACGAAATGATTCCCTTTAACGTGACTTAACAATAAACACATTTTATACAGGAGCTATTATTCTTAATTTAAAATTGTATTAATTACTTGTATAAAATAACATTCACACACATTAATCAATATCTACTCCTTGTAACTTGATGTTACAGAACAAATAAAGTCATGTAAATGAAAGGTATCTTACTGTAAAGCCTTACCAAACTATACAGGACTGTATTTGACTGGACATCAGTGATGTTGCCCTTGTAATTGGCCACAAAGACAAAAAACTTCCACACGTGGCTCTTTCCTACTTTCTTTTCAATTAGGGGATTCAGTGCCGTGCAGCACCGCTGGTCGCCATGTCTCTGTGCTTTTACGAAGAAGACGCAACTGATAGCGCAACAAGAACTGGGTTGACCGGGTGCTCGGTACCACTGGTACTTCAGAAACCTGGTACCATAAAATTTTAATTTTTTTAGAACAGACTTGGTACCGAAGTATCCTCCACTATGAGCCGTGTTGGATATGGCAGTGGACCTGAACATTACTGAACAGTGACCACATGGCTATATCACCAGCAACAGCTTTTACAGCACTAATTATTCCCCTCAATCTCCATCACCCAGCTGCAGCCCATGCCTGGTCTCTGATTCAACCCACTGGCCCTAAATGCCTGAAACTGGTGGAATGTGTGGAGCTGTATGACATTTACTCATAGTGAGACACCTTTGTCTGCTGCTCTCCCACCTTGTGTCTCAGATGACTAACGGTCTCTCCTGAGCCAGAGAAAAATGCGGCGTAATTTCACTGTGAGAGAGACAGGCTTGAGCCTGCGTGCTGGCGACCGTGACGTCGCATAGAATGCTGGGATCCCAGTGCCCTGCCGGCCCCAACTTGTAACACTCACAAAAGATTTGCTTGGCTGGCACTCTCAGAGTTACTACTGTCAAGCAGACTGTAAGATTTTCCTAGAGTCTCAGGGTGAAATAAATGTGGGTGACTGTTGAGTGTGCTATAAAAGCCTGGTCCAAAGCAAATAATAATTGAGCTTTAAAGGGGTTAGAAAACCATGGAGGCTGATCCAGTACAAATTTGTTACAGGATTACCAATGCACTATTGATATGTGACACTGAACGAAAACTGCGAATGAGAAAAGCTTGCAGCTTTGCGATGGTGGATAATATTTATTATGATTTGTCCACTCTTTATTTGCAGTGTATTTCCTGATGAACAAATAGCTGTGCGCTTGGGTATTTATTTAATGATGTGTTTGCTGTTTGGTTTCCAGTTGTAATCCTAGACTTACTCCATCTGTCTGTATGCTTGGGTAGACATAGTGCTGTTTGTATATGACTACCTGTGGTTTTGCATAAATTATTAAAGGCTGTCTAGCAGCTTTATGGTCAGTTCACCATGGCACAACTCAGTGGAAAAACTTTTTTTTCACAAGCAGTGTGTGGGAACCAGGATCAAGATGTTTTATTTAGGACCTAAAATCAGTGGTGGATGCCAGTGTCATTCTGTAATAAGGCATTAACAAGCCTTAATCAGAGTCTTGATGTCTTGCAAGAGTGTAATTCACTCCCACAGATTGTGCTGTTTGTTCCACAGTGATGCCATCACTGCATTGTGTCATGAGGAGTCTGCGCACCTCTCTCTCAACACACGCACATGCACAGTTAAAGAGAGTGCCAAGGCTGGATTATTAGCGCTGATTACTTCCCAACACTTAATTAGCCTCCACATCTGTATGGCATGAGAGCAAATGACTGTGACATCATGGGAGATGAGGCGTAATCGAGGGAACAACGCATATGTTTCTATTTTATGAGAGAGAGGGCATGTGTATGCACACGCATGGTCGCACGTGTTGACGTATGGCTCAGTTTTGTTATTTTTGGAGGTCCAAACAAACCTAGAGTTTAACAGCAGACAGCTTGCTGTAATCTTCAGTTGTGCATAATGGACTGCTTCACCCTATCTGACCCACGGACCTGTCTCAGAGCAATGCATTAAAAGCTGTTCATTTGGATGCTTTAGTGTTTTGGATTATTTGTCCCTGTTGAATTTGTATCAGTGTTTATTTGGTGTACAGCTGTGTGCAAGTGCATTCCCTGCTGCTATGTAAACTTCGTTGAACCATTTGGCACGTTATAAGCGTTGGTCAAGTTTAGGATTATCAGGACAACAGAATATTTGACTATGATAACAACACCACATGTACTGTCACAATTCTCAAGAAGAGAATACAGCATAGACTAACAGTTTATTTCAAACACGTTTGTTATAATTAAAGGGATTTTTTGAATGGTTTGGGGAGAAATTTAGATTTTTGTCTTTAAAAAATGTTCAGCATTTTTCTTTACCAAGAACAAGAGCACATCCATTTTTTTTGCATTTGAAGCCAGTCTCTGCATTATCAGGTTCAATTTTCTCACTTACGTCATCTCTAGCTACCATTCACTTTCCCAGTAGCGTTGTCTGGTTGTGGGAAGTCATAGCTAGAGGGTGAAATCAGACCTGACTATTGTAATGATTATTGTTATTGATAATTACATGATTGTAATTTAAATTGCAACTTAAAAATGACATTCTTGCATCACTAAAACTATTCACACATGTGTGGAAGTATTAAAAGCTGCTTCAGTATTAAATCGTTCACCATATTTCTCTGTTTTAAAAAGCTTTATTATTTTAATATATTATGCAGCAGAAACCAGGCTTCACCAGTGTTGGCCCTTATTATGCAATGCACTTCTCCTAACACTATGAGATGAAGAACACTCTTCAAAGCAGCAGGCTGAGACAAGCCAGCCGTGCTGTGAGAGATGAGGTGTCGGCTACGAATCGGTGGCTGAACCATAAACAGCAGTGCATCATCCTCTCCAACATACACATTGCCCAGTGTTTATTGGCACCCTCTGGGCACGGGCTGGCACTGAGTTACAAAGGCTTTAAAGCGTGGTAGTGTTCCGTGGAGGGAGAGATAGTGCGAAGGTAATTGTCGCCTCCTTTGTCGGGACACCTTGACTGGAGACACTCTCTCTTTCTCAGGGTCTCACTGGGTATTTCACAGGAGGCCATAAATGGGAGAAAGTGTCCTTGGCATGTCTATAAAAGGACGGTGGCTTGTGGATGAGAGGATGGAGCTGATAGATGGCAGAAGGCCTGTACAAGTGCTCAAGAGAGGGTTTCACAGATCTCTGTGCCAGGACAGGAGAGGCTACAAGGGCATGAGTAGAAAGGAGAAAGGTGCTGTCAGCCAGTTGACAAGACTTCTTTGAGCACACAGTCTCCTTTTAACTTGTGTCCATCAGCAGGTGGAGAAGAAGTGCAGTGCTATGGCACTTCATCCCTGTCTTGCTCTTCAATGAAATTAAGGAACCACAGTTGATCATGGGCATTTTGTGACCTCTATGTAATTACTGGATTTTTTTTTTTTTTTTTTTTTGGGGGGGGGTTGTTTGTCTTTTTGTTTTGGGCTAATTATTATTAAATGGAATTGTTAAAAAATTATACACATGAATCCATTGAGATCTGAGAGAGTCTCTATGCTAATCCTGATATGATCTGTGTCTCACTGACCCAGCTGTGAAGAGTAACTAGAGCCATGACCCTTGAGGAGGTTCTTAAAAGTACGACACTGCACTTTGTCCTTCTTAGCTCATTTGTCTTCATCTCATCTAGCAGCCAAATGTAGCTGTGCTTTCATAAACCAAGAGAATTATCTTGATTCATTTTTATTGCGGTACAGGGCTGATGAATTTCAATCACTAAAGGGCATATTAATCAAAAGTATCTGGAAACAAGGCAGTACAGTATACCAATGCTAATCTGAGGCACATTTATCAATACTGCTAATGCGGAATGCAGCTCCTGACACCTGAATTAATTATAAATGTATTTGTGGTTTGTAATTTCATTCAATGACCACACAATAGGAGTGAGATTTAGAATAACTCTTAATAGGTCAGAGACTGAAGATAAGAGTTGTAAAACTAAGTGGCAATATGGCATTTATACACTGTCAGGTACTTTTATTCATCCAATACCTGTGTCATATATCCCAGTAGTATTGACTTCAGCCACCATGCTGTGCTTGGTTCAGCTGAGAACTAGGGTTAGGTGAGGATGAGTAAACGTAGTATCTAGGTGCAATATTATGCATTCAATAATGTGTGACAAAATGTATATTTTGGATGATTGATAAGAGTTTCAAAAAGCCTCAGAAACTGGCGCCAGACTTTGCCTTTTGACTATCTTTGCGTCTGGCTTTTGGTCTGTTTGACTGCCTGTGTATTCATTTATCTGTGGTAAGCTTCTCTGCTCCCTGTGCTTTGTCTGAAATATGGACCACTGCAAAATGGAATTCACTTTGCCAAGTAAATCAGCTAGGTTTGTGGAAAAGGTTCTATCACAGTGACTAGATTTCTCTAATGCGGTATCTTCACTGTTGTTCAGCTTGAGCTTAAATAGAGTCTGTTCATATTTTTGTCCCTCCAAATGTAATGATTTGACACAAAATGTGAAGGAGAATTTGTGACCTAAAGGAGTATCATGGCATTACAATGACTTCTAGAGAGGAAGGTTTGAGTTTGACTAGCAGTAAGATCAGAACATCTGATTAGACATCTACATAATTTACCCTTGTTATCTGTGTTTACCAAGCTACCCTCACTGTTTATTCAGACCAGAAAAAAAGACTTTGCATTTTATCACCAGCAATGAATTAGGCACCAAGACAAATGGTGTTTTGCATTGCTGCATGATAAAGAGTGTACCATGTGACACTGAGAGATAACAACATGATGGATTGTAGCTTCTCTTCCTCTGCAAAGTCAAAAACGGTCTTCGTAACTTGTGCTCCGCCTCAGAAACCCTATGCAAAGGACTATGCAAACCTCTAACATAGGAGCTATTTTTATGCATAACTAACTTTGCATTTTTAACTCAAGGTGGAGATTTTCCAAAGTCCTTCATGACCTAAACTCAGGCAAGGGAACACTGTCTGGAACTCTGAGGCTGATATAATATTGACCAATATTATGTATGCCATCTAAATAAATGTACGTTGGTCATCTGTTTCTTGCATAAAGAGAATGTAATAAAGGGCTGAGAAGGCAATAGAGATTGCAGTGCAGTGAATGGAGGAAAACCCAGT
>JBBMFX010000007.1:14083659-14097559 GCA_037832545.1 Rhabdalestes septentrionalis | reverse complement strand
CCATCCATTTTCTACCTCTTCATCCCACACTCGGGGGCTGGAGACTATCCCAGCTGCTATGGACGAAGTCACACCTAGGGGCAATTTAGTGTGCTCAATCAACCTATCCACAACCACGCATGTTTTTGGCGGTGGGAGGAAACCGTAGCTCCTCGAGGAAACCCATGGGGTCACAGGGAGAACATGCAAACTCCACACAGAAAGACCCTGAGTCCAACCACACAAGTATCATTAAAATTAATTATCATACATAAAGAATTTATCTCAGGACTCAGTTTCTCTCATGTTTTTTGAGGGAATTCCAACAACTAGCTAGGACCCCCAGCCCACAATACCACTGACACTAAGATATTGAAGATGAGCATACGTTCCTCTGAGTCACAATAAGTCTCTATAAATGGCTGCTAACGTGCCAACACTGGACATCTTAACACACTTAGAGGAGAAGTAAACTGTTAATTCTGTTACATCAGTCACCAGACACCAGCGCTTACTAGAAGCACACTGAGTGATCGGCTGGAGGGACATCCTACCCTCCCAGAGTTCCAAAATTGCTCTACTGGACTCCCAACCAAGGGAAATTAAACTTTCCATTTAATTCCTTAAATGTTCACAATGAGAATGGGTTTTTGGACTTCGAAAGCAATATTATAAGTGAACTATAACAGAATAACCACTATATCAGAATAATCTGCTCATTTTTGCAAATACGTTTTCGGTACACTTTTTTGATCTCCCCCATTACTTACCTTTTCCACATGGGATCTTCTTTTGCACAGTGCACTTCCGAGATTCGGTCTCTGAAGCACAGGTAGAGGCCGACGCAGGTCCAGTGACGGTGGCTGGACTCGGGGGCTGTGTGGGCTCCCTCCTACGGCTCTGATTACCCTTTTTGAAACCACATATTTTGTTTTTCTTCATGCAAGGGCCCCACTGGCTCCATTCCCCCAGCTCACATTGCACTAGAGCAAGCACAAAAGAGTAAAGATGAACCACATTCTTCTGGACAAAAAAAAAGCATTTTTTTTAAATGTGACTAAGTGGAAGTCAAAAGTTACTCCATGGAGCAAACAATATCTGGAGAAAATAAATAATGTTAATATCCAATATCCCTCATATACTCTTGTTCATCCTTACTCTAAGGAAGGGCCTTTGTTATAATTATATGTGGTGAGCTTCGTTTTTCTCCAACCTTACAACATACTGTCAAGCTCCAGTCACGGCTTCCATGTGGTCTGAGCTGTTTTCGGTTAAATTTCAACATTTAATGTTTTGTTCTTACTGCGGCTTTCACGAGTATCTGGAAATGTAGTTTTTTGGTAGTGCGTGTAGCAGAGTGGCTGAAAGAAACTTGACACTGCCAAAAACAATCACAGACAGAAAAATATATGATACGAAGTGCTGGACCGAACCCCTGGTGAAGGTAAGGGAGCATGGATGATGCCTTATGAGTTGAAGCTCCTCACTTAAAAGCCAAGCAGCTTGGGGAAGCCAGGTCAGTCTCTGGGAGTAATGCTATTAGCACTGTGTTTGCTTGCTTATGCCAGAACAATTTTCAAAATAAATCAATAAAGCCCTTATCATCCAGCAGGCCTCCCTCCAACGTTCCTTTCACTAGCGATTGAGAAACCCCAGAGAAAAGAGGAGAACAGGGTGGAAAAAACACTATATATCCCTGCAGGTTTCATCTTGAACCATTGCTATGATTGCTTTGCAGTGAAGCACAAACTGTATTATAAAACGGTGTGGGTCACATACACTTTTGAGTAAAGATTGGGGTCTCCCATATGAATTTCAATCTCTTTACTTTCATAACATCTACATCTGTCTTTCCCTTGTTTGGAAACAGAATCTTGTCTCTTGAATAAGCCCCAAGCTAACATACCACTTCAAAGAGTTCATTTGAAAGCTTTCTGTTACATATGCATGTCAGATATACTCTAAGTACAATACTGTTGTCTTGTTCAAGTAATGCTGTAATCCAACATTTTTATTTGCATTGGAGCGAATCACCATTGATAATCATGACTAAAATAACAAACACACAATTTGTCTTAGGCCTAAGAACATAGTAGAATCCTTTTTTCGACCTCAAATAAAGCTGGGACTATCAATTATGTAAGTAATTCAGTCCGTTTATTCGTTTTTCTTTGTTTGTTTTGTTGCTTGTTTTCATGATTTTCAAGGTCAAACTATAAAACTGGTTTCAGAAGAATCAACGTTGGTCTTCACTTCAGACAAATAGTACAATACAATTTTTAAGTAGAAGGTTCTTTACTTTATATGTTGTCGTTTGTACAGTATTTTGTACAGTGAATCGATCTTTATACCTCTATAACTCTAAATATTAGGTGAGTAGTCTGCTAGGCTTTTCGCTGGCTGCCATGCTGTTCAAATACAAACGTCTCAAATAATTACAAGTGTCTCACTGAGATTCTGCTGGTCTGGGTTCTTCTCTTTTAATGATATACATAAAAGCAACATTCCTGGAAAATATCGAGCCTGCCTAACGATTTATGATGATGTACAGATTCCCTATTTATTACTAACTAAAAAATGTACTAACTTTAAAAAAATTGTAATAGATTATTTTCTAAATGAGTGACCAATTTTAGTTAAGTAGTATATTGTGAAGAAATATTCCTTGCATATTTTTATGTTTAAAGTGAGCTAAACTATATGGACAAAATTATTGGGACACACCTGTATTTCAGGGTTTAGACGAGGCACCTTACTTCCTCTTAAGGACAATCTTATCACTTCAGGTTTATAATTGGACAAAACCATGCTTCCAGTTTTTGCCCCAGTTCCCCAACCATAAAGACACGGTTGGATGAATTTGAACCTGACTGGCCCAGGCCTTCTCATCCAACAGTCTGACCTCATAAATGCTCTACAGAATGAATGGGCATATATTCCAACAGAAATACTTGAACATCTTGTAGAAAGCCTTCCAAGAAGAGTAGAAGCACTTATAGCTGCAAAAGTATAGACCAATTCTGTACTAAAGTGTAGCCCATTTGTGGAAGGTTTCAGCACTCTCAGCAAAAAAAGTTTTATTTTAAGAAAGATTCTTGGTCTTCTTTTTACTCACCTACACACTCCATGGTGCTATTGGCAGTGGTTAAGCCTTCAGGGCAGCTGTGGTAACACCGACCACTGTATGAATACAAGCCATCCTTACACTTGGCACAAAACGTTCGACTGAAGCACTCTGCGCAGTTTTCTATTTTGCATTCTGAAAGAAGAAGAAAAGACATAAAAAGATGCTTTTAAGTAATTCTTACTAGGCTCTTCCATGTCCTTTTGGGTGTTTACCTAATGTTGTTGGAGGATTTGTACTTAATAGTTATCAATTTTTTCATGATTCAAATATATATATACATAATGGATATTGTTGACCTTCCACATAGGAAGCTATGATATTTCATGGACATGATTAAGTGAAATATGCAGGCTGAATAAACGCGGTTTGGAGATTTATCGGTGGAGGAGGGAAAAACAATCATCGAGAGAGATGATATATGCAGACATTAAGCTATACCATAAATAACACCCAAAACCTTTTAAAAGCCTAAGTCCACCCCTGACCCACCCCCCACCCCCCAACAGCAGGGGTGAGCAAGTCCAGTCCCAAAGACTTGTACGTCAGAACTGTGTTCGGCTGCTTGCACAGCCATCTCATTACAAGCTCAGCTTCTTCAGTCAAACAAACAACCAAACTACTTTAAATTGGGGGCAATTATGAAAACAGTGTGAATGAAAAACAGACACCTGCAAACAGGATCTACTAGACTACTCTTCCAAACCCTATACCTTTCACTATTATCTAGTTTGGAAATTACAAGAGAGTCAGTGTTTTCATTCATTCCTCTGCACTTTTAAGTATGTCACGAAATGCTTCATACACTAATCCAACATTCTTGGCCACTGGACCGTCTTTCTCTGTAAATGGCATCTAGGCAATATCAATTTAACAATAGGCAAGTTTTTGAAAATCGTTCCAGGGAGATGATCACACTAAATGGTCAGAAGATACGAAAAACATCAGTATGACAACATGGGAAACTGTCAAAAAAGCAGCATGAGTAGACACCTTTGAGGCAGTTACACACGCATATCTCCTCCACTGGGTTTGGCCCAAAGACAGGAAAGGGCTTTGGGGTATTCTAGCTCAATGTTTTTTGTTTTAACCTCTGCTCTCAATTACTACTTTAATACACTTGACAACTAAATTTGACATCTGTGATGTTTGGAGAGAATACTTTTTCACTCAAGCATTTACAAATGTACCCTTAATTTAAAACAAATGTTGCTAACAAGACATCTTGGGGATTTGGAGATGAATCAAATACAAGCAGCTGATTGGATAATTATAGCGGGTGAGCCACTGAGGGGTTTGAGCAGTAAGGTTGAAATGAAGGGCTAACATGCACTGTAGCCCTCCCATAACCCAGGACAGCACACGATATGACAGCAAAATAAGTGTTCCTGTATAAATAAAGTAAAAAAAAAACCTAGGCAAACACCGGAACAACAATGTGAAAATGCTTTTAAAAAATCCAGATTAAGACTTTTGTTGTGAAATGCAAACACTGCAAGGCAATGACCTTCACTGTCATGTCTGAATTAAGATTACCTTTTATGACCATTTAGAAAGAACTGAATCACACCAACATCTGAGAGACATTAAGAAATGTGATGCAAGGGCGTAACATGCAAAGGAAAAGGCGGCATTTTCTTCCAGTAAAAAAAAATATAATGAGTCCAAGCTGCCGCTCGCACTAATTGGCTATCAAAATTTGCCCTGCCTCAAAAAGGAGAGGTTCACTCAATTTACAACTAGAAGTGTTCTACTGGCGTGAGGTAGGAAAATGCTATTAATCCACCTCCATAGAGATATCACCAATAGGTTTACAAGAGACCATGTTCAGCTGTTTATCCGTGGTTTTCATTAATACTCCTTCATTCATGGTAAAATATTCCCATATAGTGGTATTACAAGTCTAAGTATAATAAACAATAATAAATGTACTAAAACACACTGTGATGAGAAAAGAGATAAAGGGGAAATCCCATTATAAAATGTAGATAGATGTAAGCTTGAGTAGAAAAAGGTGGTCAAGCTCTGAACTAACATGAACTCCACATTTCCAGGCCAAAGTAACAATGTAGACTTCCTTACAGAAACAGACAAACAGTGTATTACCAATGTTTTGCTTTGGAACTTTTCCCTGAATCCTGTTTTTCACCCACAAAGTAAGAGAAAACAGATCGCTGGCTCGGCTGTGCTGGGTAAGGCGTGCTGGTTTAATGCCACTGGTGGAGCTCCTCAGTAAATTGCATGTAATTAATGATTCTCTTTCATAAGAGGGTTCCTTCAGCATGATACACATATCATTAAATTGTTTTTGTGTAGATCATCCCAAGTACAGCCAGTGACAAAAGAAAGAGCAAGATTGTCATAGCAGAAAAATGAAGAAATCAGTTATCAATAATCTTCAATAAATGAGGTAAATGCATCTGTTGACGTGAGGAGAAGCTTTTTAGCAATTTCTCACTCAGATATAAAGCTTTATTAAACTTTATTACACTTTTAAGAATACATTTTTTAAAAATGAAACAATACTCACGTATACACCTGTTCACATCACGAGTGCGAATGCCATAATATCCTACAGGACAGGTGGAGAGACACACCCCAGTCTGACGAATTTCACTCCGCTCCAGAAGGATAAAATACCGCTGTCGACATTTTGTGCATCCATTGTATTCTGAGCAGCTTTCACAGCCACTGGAGCATGATGGTGGTACTTCAGTACTTGCTGTTAAGAGACAGAGAATAAAATAACAAAGAAACGGAGGGAAAATATTTTTATCATAGTGTGTTCCTTAAGTCCAAATGACATCCATTTATTCAAACAGATAAAAATGTACAGAACTTTTCAGCTGAAGATGCTTTAGGTCACTATTTGGTATTGGTTTGCTTTGTTATGCACCGGTGAATTTTGCCTCTAACACTGTTTGAATTGTTTCACACTGTTTACCTCAATCTGGGCCAAGAGAAATCTTTCGAGAGAAGCCTGGGTGAAAAGCTTTTTTCTCAAGAGAGGACCCTGGGTAATTTTTGATGGACTTCACATACTAGAGTATTCCAAATCAGATGCTGCCATTACACCCCGGACATGTGAACACACATTGACTTGGGATGTGACAATTCCCGGAGTAGTTAGATTATCACTGGAATCCAGACTCCCTCTACAGTTTCAGTCCATCAAAAAAACACTGTGGCAATGTACCCCACTGAAAACCTCAAACAAGTGCAAAGATTTGTCCCTCAATAAATACTTGAAATTTCCTTATCCTGTGGTCCAAAGTAGTAGAAATAGGTAACTGCACATCCCGTTTCTGAGGTCGATGCATTATCAACTATTCTGATTTACAGGTCTACGAAATTTCAGCTCTAAATGGCTCACAATGCAATTCAGCTCTGTGACTAAGCTATACCCTGGGCAAGTCATTGGAATGCATGCAAATAGCTGTGTAAGACATGCTCTGATCAATCTAAATAATGATATTCTAGAAGTCTATGAAACAGACAGCAAAAGTGGCAACATGTACTCAGGTTGTAATTGTTATATCATACCGACTGAATTAATCTGTTTGGTTCTAAATGACAGTTCCTCCATTGTGCTTATCCTCATCCTTATCTAACAACAGAATATCAGGCAGAGGCAGGGAGAACAGGGCAGATTTGCATTGAAATTATGGCTAGAAAATCATGCACACATGAAGAAACTGTGCTGACACAAAACACCCCGGAGGTCCAGGAGAACATCTGTGTGAACAACTCTCATTTTTTCCTCCTTGAATTCTGTAGGTCCATTATATAAATCATACACATCAGTTAAAGACTGCCGCCAGACATGAAAGTGCTCACCCTGTTCTCAACAAAATATACGTAATGAGAGCAACTATGAGAGCCATATTGCTCTGAATGTCTAACTTGTTTCCGAAGTCTGCCTCAAGGTGTTTGAATCAGAATGAGTTTGACCAGTGACTCTAAACATAAACACACCTTCAGGACCATTTACACTTCTGGTGCAGAGCCTCATCAAGCAGAGGCATTCATCTGATCACTACATTCCTTCCCCTCCCTCAGAGCTGGGAGAAAAGAAAAAAGCCTCTCTGTAGAAACAACAAATATGAAACTAGCATGATAGACGGTTGGGGCAAATCACTGTTTTGGTTGGGTTTATGGAACAGTGGTTAACCCAACACAACGCACAACTGTCCATAGTCACGAGAAACAGCAGCTACCTCACTGCTGGAGGCAGCATTACACGACACCGCTCGAAGGCCAGCATGTGGAGAACACGATAAGGCAATAAGTTGAGCAGCCGTCCTGCCAGGCATGTAGTGAAATGATCATCTACAGAGTTAAGCTACATTAATATGAAGCATAAATCTGCCCGCAACTCTGCACTGTTGCTCAAGCATCCTGGAGGTAATAAACAAGTGGAGGATAAATGAACTGCAGTCTGTTTTCCTAAAATGAAAACAGTAATCTTGCTCAGCTTAGCTGGACATCACAACCAAGACATTTTTGGCCCAAAAGCCAGCTCTGGACAAGAAAGCAACAGAACTCTGATTTTCCAGGAACTTGGCTAGTGTGTGAATACTTGGTTGAATATGTGCAAGTTTGATGACATCTAGGACATAGTGACAAACCCAAGAAAGGTTGAGGACATTTGGTGTCATAAATCTAAGTATAAGAAGTAAACACAACAATTATCTGTATCATCTTTGAGAATGATTTCCACAGAGTGACAACAATTAAATGATCAGGTTTCAGAAAAAGGGATTTTATGACAAGGGGGCAAATTTGTAATGAATTTCAAGGCCTACTCTGCATTTACACTTAGTACTTTTATCTGTTGCATCCATAAATGAGGTAGATAACTTGACTACTCACTTCCTGTACCATGGACTGCATCAGGCAATGTGTCATAATACTGGGATGCAGAGCAATGGGCAACTATAAACAAAACTAAACGCTAGAGCAAAATGAAAAGTAGATGTTTTTGTTGCATTGATTTAGACGTTTTCAGATTGCCAGCAACTACTAAAATTTGACAGTAGCTCAGCCTGTTGTGAAATAACAGCTGTCTGAACCACTCTCACCCATAAAATTGATGAAATAATATTAAATTAAATGTCTTTGTGGATTGGAGGTAGGCTTATTGGTCAGCTGTGCTATTGGTCAGTTTTAAGATCCTCCAGAGAGATTCTGGGCTATGATTTATTTCACATTATAACATGTTGTGATGCAGGTGATAATTATGCCACAGTTTATATTGCTTTTCTTTAAAGCTCTGTGGTAAAGGAAAAAAAATCAAGAAAAGTTATTTACTAAATAAGCATCCACAAATGCAGTGCACGCATTTGTACAGCAAATGAATTGTAGGCATATGCTCTTCTATTGGCTCTAATGTTGAATAAGCTGAGGCTCTCTCTAGAGGGAGCTCTTTTGTACTTTACAAATTACAAGTGCAAAAAGCCATATGAGAGGAAAAAATAAACAACTGTAATTATTGAATTGTTTTATCAGTCTATGGGGAACTGGATGTAATTTGAAAGGAATTTGCTTTTCTTTTAACCAAAAGGCTTGTGCAGAGTAGCTACAAAAGTTAACTCAATATTTATTATTTATATTGTTGACAGTCAATTCAGTTGTAATGCTGGGACTCCTTCCATTAATCAGTGTTCAGAGGTCTGGACCTATTATATTTGAAAACTGGTTAACAGCTGAGTAATAAAACCTCTACAACATCTGACATACATCATGTTCCTATTTTATGAAGGCTATGACTTCAACAATTCTGAAAAGTATCCGCCTGATCACAAGACCTCACTAAATCCTTAAGAGCACTGACCTCAAAACAAGACATGCTGTAACCAAAAGAAGTAAAGCAATTAAAGTAGGAAGGAAAAATGGTTGTTCAAATGAAACTCAATAGCTGTAATTATCTGTACTGGCAAAGCAAACAACAGGCATGAAAATAAACAAATGTAATCTTTACTGCTGTTTTACTGCTGCAGTTAAATGTTTCTAACATATGTATATATATATATATTCGGAAAAAATAGAGTGGGAGTCTGAGTGTATGTTAGGCGGAGAGATGTGATGACTCACTGCGTCTGTGCCTCCTTCCTCTGGAGACTTTGATGCTGTCAGTGTAACCCATGGAGCTGAGGAAGACCACCGCCAGCGCCAGCAGTCCCAGCTGCATAGTCTCTGCTGCCCAGCTGTGCTGGGTCTCCCCCTGCAGGCAGACGGATGCAGTGGGGGAGAGGGAAGTCCCCTTCCACACTCTGGCAGGTGGAACGGTCTACTGCCAGCTGTGGCCACTGCTGCCTTTAGCAGAGGCTGGTACAGCTGCAAGTCCAAGTATGGCCAGCGCCATAATGCTGCGGATGAGAATGATGATGGAAGTGGTTCAGGTGCAGGGAGACAGGCTGAGATGAACGTGCGAGGTGAAGGAGACCACAACCCTTTTCAACCCATGAAGCCAGGCAGTACCGAAAGCAGCAAGTAGCCCATACCGACGGCGGCCAGAGGAGGCTGGTGTGAGTGAGCACCCCAGCCCAGGAGCATGTGTCTTATTAGGGATGCTGGGAGGAGGAGGGGGAGTGCAAAAAAAGAAAAAGAAAAAAAATATATAAAAGATGGAGAGAGGTTCTGGAATCCTACGCGTGACAACGCATCCGTCAGTGCCAAGACCTGCTGGGGAGAGAGAAGAAGATGGGAAGAGAGTTGGAGGTGGACGGGAGTGGGTGGAGAGGGGAAGAAAAACACAATGAGACATGAGCTTTGAAAACTGCTCTGTTAAGTCAGCATGTCAAAAGAAAATCCAAATAGCCAAGCCAGAGGGAGACAGACAATTTTAACTGAATTATCTTCTATAAAATACAATTCTTTGACTAGAACCCTGACATGAAGAAAATATAAGATATTATATCACAAAAATTGTTTTTTAATCTTATATTACAGCATTCTCTCATCAGAATTCTTATATATATTTCATCGTAAACTATCCCCACATTTGCGTAAATTCTAATAAAGAGATAGCTTTTTTGAATTGAGCTGTGAGCTATGCCTTAAAACAGTAAATCAGTACAAAAATGTCTGACTAAAGAAACTTTATACTAATATTTTGCCCACGAAAACCAAAAGTTCCTGGCTTATTAAATCCTTTGGATGATACAGTCCATTCATGCGGGCAAAAAGTGCATGATATACTTTCAAGTTAATTCCTGTAAATTTCAAGTAAACTAGACACGACTGCTGTGTTTTGGCATCAAAGCTGAGGCCGATTCTACCAAATCATTAGCAGTCGTGGCACAATGAAACAAATGCCACAAATACTTTTGGGCAATGCACTTCGAGTTGCCTTGTCGAGAAGGGTGATGGATGAAAAAACATGTTTAATCCATTTGTCTGAAAACAAAGAAGACACAGAAGCATGTCTTTTTCACTCTGAAGGAAGAAAAATCACAGCACAAGAGTCAGACACTAAATTACCCAAGCTGTCACATCTCTTTATGAAAGGGAAACAGATTAAAGAAGCTGATATTAAAAGGCTGATTCGTACATTCCGGACAAAATGCATGGCCAATCTGCAACGACACAAGAGAGACTTCATGCCTGGGAGTATCTAGGAAAGCAAAGCCATATTAGGCCATTGTTCCTCATTGTGGAGAAGGCATGCGTTGATTCTTAGCATACCAAAATGCACCAAATGCTGACGCCATTGCAAATAATCCGGGTTCATTCAGGATGATTCAAACAGTCCCGTTACGTATCACCAGCTGTTCCATCGATAAGATCTCATTTTGTGTTGGGGTTTATCTTTTAAGTAATGGAAGTTTTAGTAAACTGGGGAATGCTATTTAACCAATAGTTCAATTACGTTGAAAAGTGAGCAAAAAGTGCAAAGTACAAAGAGAAAGGCCAGACGTACTAGACAAGCACAACATTCCCTTTACGTAGTTTGCAGACCAACAGACGAGTCATCTGATTTGCTCAAGATCCACCAGAGAGTCTTTCTCAAGCATGCGTTAAAATACATGTTGAAGTTCATTTGGGTGGGGGAAAGACCCCTTGTGCAAACAGGTCAACTTAATAATTTATGTTTAGCAGGATAGCACTTAATTACAATGTCCGATACATCATCTGCAAAGGAAACACAAGCTCGGTCAACTGGGACCCCCAGCAACATTTTACAGTTTATTAACCACCATGTACACAACACTCTGGCCACACTGCACACTTTAGATCAGGGGTCATCAGTCCTGTTCACAAAGTTTTCAAATAACTGATTAGTTACATATAATGAGCTCCACCTTTGTTGGAATGAAAACCTGAGGTTACATTGTGCCTTTGTGAATAATAATGGTAACCCCAGCATGATTTGGATTGTGGTGAAAAAAAAGTGTCAAAGAAATTAATAACACATTTCATTCAGATCACAATGGACCAGGACTGTAACTCAACCCTCTACATCCTCTCACACGCTGCCATGACTGCAGGTGTTTTGATTAATAACTTCACAGGTGTCACATGGAACATCACAGCGTAACATGAAACGTCAATTTACATTCTAGAGTAAATCATGCCTATTCAAATCCTAAAGCCCATATTGTGGCCAAAAGCAATGATTGCTAACACAAGACATGGATCGACAAACACACACGGACTCAAAAACTAATTCACACATATAGGCCTACAAAAACAGCTGGAGTGCCTCCATATCCCACATGAACCACTAGCTGAATGAGTAAGAGCTCTGAGCAACAGACCATTAACTTCACATCATCTCCACCGCACCACCTTCATTCTGTGCTGCCCCAAAGGACGTCTCCTCTAGTCTCAACGTTTATTTGTCTTTGACAATGAATAACAGACAAATGTCTTCAACACCTTTCTCATATTTATTAGCATGAGCCAAAAACTCACAGCGCCTGCTATCCAAGGCCCAAGTTGAAGATATTAATTGGGAGTGATGTGTCATGTCTGACGCAGGCATATGCCATTGCCCTGGAAGTAGGAGAGTCATTGTGCAAGAGAGTTTCCAATCACATAAGACGAGAAACTCCTCTTTTGGTCTGGCAGAAAAAGGCATTAGGTGCAACTAAAAGGAGCTATAAATAATTTCTAGCTTCCACATTAGAGATTGTCTTTATCTATTATCTAATCTACTTGCAGATGTCACACAGTATAAGCCTTTTGCTGCCCTAATAAGGCTGTCCCAGTAAGGGCTTACAAGGCATCTTCTGTACAAGAGTGATCGTCTCATTGAGGGACACTTAGACACTTAACTTCACTCTGAGCTCTGTCTTTGCCTCTTCATCCATTACGTTCTTCCCCACTGCCTCCTTTCAGGCCAACGACAAACTGAAACTAGCAACCGAAACCCTTCATCAAACACTCAGGAGATTAAATTGCCCGCTTTGTAAGTTCTTTTGATTTATTAATTATTCAAGTAGCAATGAAAGAGAGCTGCCACCAAGGGAGAGCACTCAAGAGGGCACACAAGCAACCCATTCTCCTACTGGCGTGATAAAGAGTGCCCCAAAAAAAATCTGAGAATGTGCAGTGTACCTGCCATAGCTAGCAGATACAGCCATGTCCTCTTTAACACCGAGTACATAAAGCTTTTTTCCATTCCAGATCAAAAAGTCCTACAGCCTTGCATAATCCGCTGGGCACTAGATTTAGCAGCAAGTTAAAGCAGAACCATGAAAAGACCAGAGCAATAAACACGCCGTAAACACAGCGAGTAATAAAGCACCGAACAAAGCAAAGGAGATGTCTGGGCTGCTCAATGCCTAATAAGTATGATAACTCAAAAATCATATGTTAAAGCAAGCCAAACACAACAACAGCAACTGATAAGCTTTTCATTTTCTGCCATGCGAATCTTTATATAAACCACTGGCTTTGGCATTAACAGTTATTACAGGACAGTGAGGTTTAGAGTTACATTTTCAACATAATGAATGAAATCTATGTTAGAATTCAGTTCAGTAGAGCATGGTTTTTATTGACATGGAAGCAAAATGAGTTTAATCTGTCCAAATTCATAAAAGCCACACACACTGCACTGCAGAGGCTGGCACTGTAATGCACATTAAGAATAGAATACAGGGAGTAAAAGTAACCGTTACAACAGTATATAGCTAGTATTATAAGGATATAAGCCCACATAAAGATCTATATGTAACATCTGCAGCACACACCTAGCACGACCACAGACCACAGCATGGGCCACAATCATTTAGTTGCTCAGCTCCTGCACTATATGTTAAAAGCGCTGCGAATGTAGAACAGATGTGTGTCTTCCCAGACCTTCCTTCTTCTGCTCTCTTTAATCACACTCTATCATTCTTAGCAACACAGTAAGCCTAACGCTGTGCTGCCTCTTTCAGAGTACACTCATCTGGCCAGGTTTTGAAGTAGAAAAGGAACACGCCACGCTGCTACTCTTCACGCATCAGCACTGTCTGAACAAAACCTCATAACTCCAGAGCGGTAGGTTTACAGGAGAAAGAAAAAAATACAATATTCCAAGCTTTAAACATAAAATTAAATAACAGTATTTTCAGTCATTCTGGACTGCTTGTATTGGTCCCTTCATACAAAAATTGTCACATAATGTAACAGGCAACTGACATTTTCTAATTACACCAAAAACTGACAGAAATGGAGTTGATATATTTTGTTCATGTGTAGTTGACAGTCAAGAATAATTTTTTTAATTATAAAATGTATTTTTTATCTACCAAATTTTGTGCAGTTATACTGATATACTGTCATTATAAATTAAATTTAAGTGTG
>JBBMFX010000007.1:14049245-14063002 GCA_037832545.1 Rhabdalestes septentrionalis | reverse complement strand
TATATATACACACACAAACACACATGCGTTATTAGCTTTCCTATTATTTAACTTTATAATTTTATCATTACACCTTAGGTGTTATTATTTGCACTGACCAGATTGTGAACATTCTCAGAAATATGAAAAAAGAAAGCTTGTTTCCCAGCAGTTCTGCTGAGTCATAATTTTAGGTAATAAATAATCACAGACAGAACTGCAAGATCACCTTAAAAAGTAGAGCTTGCACATGCTGGAGAATTCTTTGGCCAGGTTATCACTCATAAACAAAACAAAGTGTCTGGGTCCATTGTAAACTAAGTGTCTAGTGTCTAAAAAAGTGAAATTGCATGTCATAAAATGATCATTAAATCGTTAAACTCTACAGTTTCTTTTTACACCTGCCCCTTGACGTGTCTGCTGCTATAAGTTCAGCTGAACTGTAAGTACATTCTGGCAGTGCTCAGTGGTTCCCACCAAGCCATATGATATTCCTCTTTCACACTCATAACATTAGGGCTTTTAGTCCAGTAAATATTACTGCAGAGCAAACGACCCCTGCACCTCAGTGTCTCTCAACTTTTCCATCTGCTGAACCTGAAAGCAGAACCTCTTTAAACACAACTCTACTATTTCACCCTTTGTTTCTTTACCAGCTCTTTGTTTTTTGCTTGTTTGATTGTTTTATCCATTTATTTATTTTTGTATTTTTGTATTTTATTTCAGGAGGGTATAGCCAGATGATATACCTGCTTGACAAGATCTATGCAGTTAAATAATGCCTTTCACCTGGTGATATATTCACTAGCAAGACACAAAAGGCAATTAGTCAAAGGGGATTATATGTCCTGAAAATCTGGTCTTTGAGTGCCATGTGTGCTTGTCAGTAACAAAAGGGATCTTCCATTTGCCAGTCTTGCGTATTTTATTTCTTCACTCTGCATCATTGTGGCAGACATTGAAACATTCAGTGTGTGGTTTCCAGACTATTTGAAACACGTGAGAGTGATATATTATTACGTTATATCAGTCAGATATCAGTTTAATTTTATTAGCTCTAACCGATTAGAATATTTCTCAGAAATGTAATGAGAAGACTTTAAAAATTGAGTTGAGACACATTTTGCTATTTTTTTTGCCTAAGTGAAAGTAATAAAGATCTCTACTGAGTTTCCTTGAATTTGTGTTAAATATGAAGCAATGTTCTTGTCAAATTTGAAGCAACTCTGTGGCTGTATCAAGAAGCTGTAATTTTTCAAATGTATGACCAGTCATTAATATCTTAAGGGAAAGTTTTCACTTTTCAATTCTATTTTCTATTCAGAGTGTTGATAGTAGTATTTTATTTTTCTAATCAGGGTGATAGTAGTACAAATTGTGAGTTTATACATACTTCTCATTTAGGGATAGTGTGCTTATTTGCTATTGATACACATCCCTTATTCGATGTGTATACTTTAGACAGCCAGAATTATATTGATCTGATTGTGTATTAGGGTGAAAACAGTGCATAACCCTAACCCAAAAATTGTGTTTGGAAGTATAGGCTGCTATTGTTGCATATCGTATTCGCATATGGACTCAGCAAAATGTTTATCATATTATTTGGATGGGTGTATAGTAATATTATCTCTCCTAGCAAACTGTTAAGCTTAATGATTTAATTGGTCTGAAAAAGTTCCAGACCTCGACTTGGACAGAGTATCTCTGAGCTCAGATGTTTTTGTAGCCGAGCTCTTTCCTGTAGTGAGAGGCGCTCATTTACCTGGAAGGCTAACAAGAGGAGCAATTTATGTCTTAGGCAAAACCTCCACTGGTATGAAGTCTTTGGATTTAGACACGGTCTGTGCCCCTGCTTCACCAGTAATACTTACCTCAGGGAGGCAAAGGCAATCTAAGGTGAAGGTGGAGGCCCTGAATAGCGATGCCATAAAGCAGCAGACATGTCTGGCTTTTGTGCAAGAGGATGATCTATATTTGTTAGTGGAATATAAAACAATAGTTCTGGGAGGGGTGTGCCAACTTGATGAAGGCCTAGACAACAATCAGGTATCAGAAAGAGTCCATTGATCATAAACAGAGACACACAAAGGAGTGGTGAAATATCAAGTTGGACACAGAACGAAATTCATTCTTTTAGCATCTGCATTATTAATAATCCGAATTCCTCCGCTTATCCAGCAAGAAAAGTTCACGGCTGTTATCCAAAGTAATGTTTTATGAGTTTATTGATTCCACTATGTGTTCACCTTTGACCCCTCAAGATACTAATAAAAAGTTTACTGCATAATTTACAGCTGTCCAACGCATTTTAACCAAGTCACCATTAGTATAAAGGTACAGCACTCTGCAAAGAGCTCAGCCACAGAAATGGGTAAAGCACATGGGGTTCACCCTTATCCAGAAAGGAGAGCAAGGGGAGGTGTTCTTGCTTCCCAGTACAATATCAACAAGGGCCCAGGCTGGTTGGACTCCCACTCATGCGTGGCTCTGTATGAAATCCTCACCACACTAGAGACGTATGAGGGCTTCTTTTCAAGAGATCGGACAGGGAATCTTAACGCTTGTCAGGTGTTTCGGAAGACAGCTCTGGTCTGATAAATATTTATAGAGCATGGCTAATGCGGCATGAAAATCTGCATGCCAGAAAACAGAGTAAGAGTGGAATAAATGTTTGCATGTACACTTTAAAACCTCTTAAATAGTGGACCATATTTAGCTCATTCAATGGACCCATGCATGCTACACTGCAAAAGATCTACCATTGTTTTGCAGTGGCGAGGGTATTTTTGGTCATCTACATAAACAACATTAAAAGGATTATATCCAGTAAGTGAAATATACTAAAGTCATCCATGATCAAATTGTGTTCTTGGCTTTTCAGTCTCCAAAGTAATGATGCTGAACTATTTTGTTGTAAATGCACCTAATTGCTTTTGCTTATAGACTGATGTAAGGCAGTTTTAGTCCAAACTTTCAAACAGGATAAATTGCATTAGCAGTAATTTTACTGTTTGTGAGTGTTGCTACTTTATAATGACATTGCTTAATAGAGTCACTGATGTGACTACAGCTCTGCAGCACTATAATAACAATGCTTAATAGAGTCCTTGATGGGAAAACAGGTAAATAAGGCATTTGGAGATCTGCAACAGATCATTTTTATGCCATACTTTGCAAAACCACAATAACCATGCCACCTAGAAGATATTTAATTCCTCTTATTGTCATGATCCCAGATTTAAGAAGAACTGATAAGTTCTTGTGCATTTAAATTTACTGGTCGTTGTGCATTTTATTTTGAAGACTTGTTTATATTCTGATTTACTTTAATAGCTTTATTCATGTCTCAAATGTTACTTAAGAAAGTACTTTCACTGCTTTTATTTGTACCTCCATAATGGTCTATTTAATTTTCCACTTTGCAGATCATGTTTCCACCACTTGAGACTTAAGGAACCGAAAAAACAAAGTTAAGGGTAATATTTCCTAAGTGTGTTTTACTTGGAATGGCTTGCATTGCAATCATTCAATTATACATGATTCCAAGGGTCTTGAAGTGCATGTATTAAAACAACAAAATCTCCCTTCTCTAGCCCTCAAACTAAAACAAAGGATTTTTTTTATATTTTTGAGTGATTTGACATTTGAGTGAGGCTTGACATGTGAACATTTTCTTAAAACATTTATAGATATATAAATGAATATTAAGCATTCCAACAAGTATTTACTGATAGACTATCATAAATTTCTTTCTTTTCTTTTATTTCACTGATAAAGAGATTGAAAGTGACCATTCTATCATACGTGAACAGCACAAAATCCTCTCTATATTTAACCCATTCACCAAGTGAAGCACGGGCAGCCAGGAACACAGCGCCTGGGGAGCAATGCGTGGGGTACTCAGTGTACCTCAGAGGTGATCAGCAGTCAAGGGAAATGGTCCCTTTTCCTTAATTAAATCCTTTCTTTACATGATGTAGTTTTTCAAAGTAAGAACTAATGAACATGACACTGGGAAGCTGATTCATGTATTACAAAGCCTAACTTCTTTGTTCCAATCCCAAGACTGAGGTTAATTTGTTTTATTATTTGAATTTTATTTTACTTGAATTGCTTGATCTGGTTGGTTTGCCATTTATTTACTTAAGACTAAGTAGTATGTTTAATGAGTAAATGGATAATGAGTGCTAAAATTGAGTGTGCTAATGAGAACATTATTAGTAAGCACCTGTATTATGTCATTGGAAAGCAAATCCGTGCATGGTCTGAAAATAGTTTCAAATAAATATATTAAACATAAATGTGTGTGTCTGTCTGAATGAGCAGAAACTTTTGTGCATTTTTGTATTGTGCATAAAACTAGTTTTTCACATGTCTTATCCGAAATTTATTTTGGTTAAAGTTGAAATATTTTCATTGATTCTAAAAACTCGGGACTTGTGACTAAATGATTTAAAACTAGGTCAGATGTAGAATGAATATAGGGTTTACCAGCAAATGTGAATATAATTGCAGGGAACATAAACTTGAGGCACATCTCAGTGGACTAATGCAGACTTGTGGCTCTAAAGTTTGCCTGTGCCATGATCACAGTTCACTGAAACAGTATAAACTCGTCTATTCACTTTAATACTAACATGCTTGAAAAAGAGCACAAGGGCACTGTATGCAAATGAAGATAACTAAATATTTACAATGGTCAGAAAATGATTCTGGCATTGGCCTTTCAATAGTTTTGGTCAAAGTCCTTGAACCAGTTGTCTGAGATCTTCATTCTCAGTATTCTTCTCTGCACCTCCATTATAAAATATATGCCCATGTGTATAATCCCGTGTGTGTAAACCTGTGTGTTTGATCCTGTGTGTTACCCTGTGAATATAAACATGTGTTTTTAAACTTGAATGTATAATTATGTTTGTAAAAATACATAAATAAATACACTATATATGGAGGTTGGATACAAAGGAGTTGCTATTTAACTGACTGATGTTTTGCATTTTTTAGTATTTAATTTGAATTTGCTTAACTTCTTTTATCCACAACTTTTGCAAACTCATATTACATAACTGTTTATGGACTTTTTTTTGCCATCAAGAAAAATACTTCAGGTGAACAAACTGCCATTTTTATGATACCTTGAAATGACAGATGATACAATATGCTAAAGTGAGTTTTAAGATGTATTACACATAGCTGCATTTGTCTAATAAATGGTGACTGAATACGAATACTGAAGAATTGTTTGGAGTTATATTTGGTAACTAACATATGGAATATTTAACACCTGCAAAATCAGCGAGGTGTTTGGGTGAGGCTTGAATGTGAACATGATACTTGACATGGCTTTACTTGGCTTTATATTTCGCTTTTTTTATAACAAGAGACTTTTTACATGCCCAAAAAAGAAGAAAGCTTTCAGGTTTTGATTGGTAGAAGGCATCTCCCAGGTGGTAACTATGCAGAATACCGTATGTCTTCGTTTTGAACTGTTGAATTTGAAAGACATGAATGTGCTTCAGAATTTCATGGGATGAATGCTGAGAGCATTTGAGTCTTTTAAGATGCACTTTACTGCATATCAGCAAATCATTATGATAATTTTAGCATCATTGCATAACCCAAAAAACCCAAAAGACCAAACACATAGGACTCTCAATCCCGTACCCCAATGGCTTGTACAGTGTTATAGTAGCTAACACAGAGAAAACACTGCTACCTGGTCGTGGTATTCTTGCCTTGCACATGCACACAAATATTAAACTTCTTATTTGTCAAGCTCTCATATCCATCATCTACGTCAGGCACAATAAGTGCTCCACCAGACCTCTGACTTTGAACATTAGTCATGATCTTATCTCACATATCTTCCCTCTACTTGATCTAAGTGCCTCTGTTTCATCTCAGTTATAGCATAAGTCTAATGTCCACAGGATGGTGAGGTCTGCTCTTGGCTCCTCTCAGAGTTTCTTCATCACGCCCTTTCATCAGGATCAAGAAGTCTGTTCTCACCTTCAGCTTGCTTATTAGAAGTCTAGACAAAACCATGTCGGTTGTATAAGTATAAATATATAAATCAGTTTTTGTAAGTCAGAGAAAATTCAGTGCCAGAGATGCTGGTTTATTGTTCTGAAATATGGACTGTTGCATTAACAACTTCTATTTAGTGACAATGTTAAAATAATTAAATGGGGAAAATATTTATTTATAGGTTGTCATGACAGTTGGTTAAATTCCCAAATAACGTCCCATGATGAAGTTATAAGGAGGGCATAGCTAAAAACAGTTCTCTGAGTATTAGAGAATGTCATGAGGGGCATTTTTTCTGAGTTATCTGGCTGAAAGCCTCTGAAGCTTGTTTATAACAGTAAAGAGAGCTTTCTTAAATAAACTTCCAGCATGCCAACTACACATATTTTGATTTGTAGAGTTTTATGTGAAGGGTGTCAGAGAGGAATACCACTCACTGGAGGTCTAGCAGGGAAAAGAAATGTATTTCTTCCCAGTCTTTGTACCGATGTGCTCTAAGAGTATGAAACGGATTGGGCAAGAGCTATACATCAGCATGTGTTTGATGCCAGTCTTGAATGTGTAACACAGTATATAGATAAGCCCACATGGCAGGCATTAATAAATTAGAAAAGTAGGTATAAATAAAGTGAACAAATTTTACTGGAACTTCTCCCCTCACACAGATGAAAATGTTAATATATATTAATTAAATCAAATCAGGTTTTTATTAGAATAAACCATTTAGTTGTAAGCTTTATTTTTGATATCAAACATAAGGTTAAGCTATATAGTTAACAAATGAAGAGTGATCATTGTTTTGTTAGAAGTGTTAAAATCATGTTTCTTTTAATAAGATGTTCTTCAAAAACTTTCTTTAAAATAACAAGACATATACACAACCAACCCATTGAACTTTTTTGATTGATTAGATGGTTCTTTGCATAGTTCTTCTGATGGAGACATTGTTGCTGTTGGGGCAAAACCATGTACACAACAAAATATTCCTTATGTATTTTAAGTTAAAATGTTTTTTGTAGCTGGCAGCTGGTATTTTCAAATGACACAAGGTTTTGATTTGACATTTCAAAAATAACCTATTTTAAATACTGAAAGGGCTTCCACTATAGCTATAGCCATCAGTGTTGCCCCCCAAAATGTCATGCCTTAAAGAAGTTTTAAGGTTGAACTAGCAATTATCCTCATCATGGTTTCTCATGTAGATTTTACAATGTAACATTACAATGTAATATTATAGTACAATATAATATTAATATAGCATGTCATGTCCAAATATAAGTTATATATAGTCATGTCCAAATATAAGTTGTTTTTATAATGCGTACTTTTCACCAAAAATTGCATGAAGACCAAACTAAACATGAGCAAAATATCAATTAAAGAAATATGGTTCTTAGGTTGCCCTACTGCTTGAACTGAATGGAGAAATAACTCAAAAGGCTAACTTGGCCTTTTTTGTTTGCTCGATCAATTAAACACTGACGAGCTGTGAGAAATCCGGTGTGACACAACCAAAAGTAATGACACGTGAATCTGTCAGAGCAATTATCAAATAAAAGGAAAAATTGCTCTCAAGTTAAATTTAGGGATGTCCAACCTAATATGCTCCACATGTTGTGATCAAGGCAAGCTATCTTTTATCAAGCTGATTCAGCAAGCTGGAGTGACACGGCATGGTTTTTCATACAAACTGTTAAAGAAAGTGGCCTAAATACCAAATAGCTCTTTTTATACACATAAACCAAAACCTGGTCATTGACCAGAAGTTGTGCTTTTCCATTGTTATGCCTCCCAGCAGAAACCACACTTTCCAGTGTTGAACTTTTTCTGCATATGAAGGCTTTACTCCACAACACTGCCACCAATTAACATGTTTTATTTCACAGAACATCATAGAATTGCACACTAAAAACCTCCTGCAGAAATGCAAATATTGTGTCTGATAAAAACTGAAAAATGGGATCCAGCTTACCAAAAAATCACACACAAAAAAATGACAAACTAATTTAGATTAGATTGCTAATTTGTATCTTATAAACATGGAACCAAGTACTGATGCTGCTAAAAGACATTAAACCAAGCTTGTTAATGTTAACTAGTACAGAACGAAAGTTATTTTAGATCAGAAGAAGTGTGCTCACATAAAATCTGTTACCCATTAACTCATAAAATATAATCTTCTTTTAAGATGCTACAAACAGCCTTACACAATGTACCCGGCTAATGGACATGCATTACAGCATATTAGGATTGGAGTCACTGTTGAAAAGTTAATACAAAATAAACATTTTTTTGTAAGTAAAGCTTTTTTCATTGTCTGTCCGAACCAAGAACAGATGTAAAATCTGGCTGATGAATTGAAACCATGTGAAACAACTCTCACAGTCTTGCTCCAATAAATATACCTTTCAACACGTTAAGTGTGAGCTAGGCAGAAAAAGGCAGCAAAAAGTTTGCTGGAGTTGCAGGATTAATGCATGGTTTATCTGCGTTATCAGCAATGGATTGACATGGTGGGTTATTAAGGGAGTTTGTATTTTATGTTTACACTACAACATTTCATTACTTTGCAAAAGGTTATTTCGGCAGAGAGAAGGAAGAAACTTGAGGCATACTGATGCTGAACAAGACACATCCTCAGCCCCCCCTCCCTTCTTTTTTCTAAAGTTAAATCCATTACTTTCCAATGTTATCATCTGTAATATATTACAACCAATAGATATGAGCTTTAATGTTTTCCATGCTTTAATGCTTCACAGCTCAGACTTGAATCATTGCTAACGCACTTTGTCATTGTTTCTGAAAACAGATTAGCACATTTAATTATCTCGCATTCAAACCAAGCAAGTAACATATTTCTTGCCTTATCATGCAAATTCACACGCATGCACATACTCACCTAGAACGTAACTCAGTCACCACTGGGAATCTAAGTGTGTGTTCATCCCTTGGCAAGTCACTCTCACTCCAAACACTGAGTTCATCCTTGATTGTTCCAGCAGGACTCTGCTAGCACTAAACATTTTATTACTTGGCTAAAAGGAACTGAAATATTGTAATGATGTCCTTGGTTGGGAAGATTAGACCAGAAACAGTAGCTTCGCATTTGTGTTTGTTAACTGAACACAGCGAAGGCAGAGATTTAACACAGGCTATTATTACAAAATGAAGAATTAACAATAACACTTTTTCCCTCTAAGTGCTCCATTAACATTACTGTGTCTGATTCCCATCTCTCAAGGCCAGGGTCCATGGCCAGAAATATAAGATAAATTTCTTGGTCAGTTAATTTGATCTAACCTTGCATTTTCTGTTTTACAGAAAATCTTCTGGATCATTTTTTAACAGATCAACAGGGCAATATATGCTCTAACAAGGCACGTTTATATATACTTGATGCATCACGGCTTCTACATTTGATGTAGTAAATGACTATATTGTAAATATCAAATTCAAGTTGTCACTTGGTTTTTTTTGGCTTGCTGTTAATAGCTGATGTGTGCAATTACCTCGTCTGAATAAGTAATATTTTGTTATGTTTAACTCGGTTTTGATTTCCCCTCGTGTGTTTAAATTGTTTCAATAAAACCACCAATCAGTATAAGCAAGTATGTTTCACTAGAAATAAATTATACAAGGTCTAGTAGAGTCATTATACTTGTGTTAATTTATGTATCAGAGAGTTAAATTATACTGCAATATTATGTAATGGCCATATCGCCCAGGCCTATGTATGCAAATGTATAGTAATATTATGCTGTATGAGTTTTAGTAAAGGATTGTTTATCAGGCATATCCAGGTCTTTTATTGGCATGACTTCACCAGAAAGTTCAAATGCATTTCATTTATGTGGATTTGTCTGTTCAGGTATTGATGCCGATTGAATGCAGTGCTCATCATTGTAACTAATGAAGATTACAAAAGAATATATTTGGTTTGTGGGAAACCAGTGCAGTGACAGTCCAAAAATGGCTCTGTGAATTCAAGAGCATACCAAAATGCATAGATCTGTGCTGAATGAAACCTCTAACTGCTCGCTTTGAAACTGCATACTTGGCTCATGTTTAGTAAGATTCCAATTCACAGACACACAAACAGCTGGTATTGCAGAAACGGGATATACGGACTGTTTTGCTGTCTTTAATGTGCTGAGTGTGTACAGAGTAAGACAAACTGGTCTAAGAGAAATACTGTTGTGAAATGATTTACTTACAAATAATATCCTATTTGTTTTTGTAGATGTTGTACTTCTCAGGCTATTGTGTGTATCACAGGTCCTCAAACCCAGTTCTCAGAAGAATTTAGTTCATGTGATTCAGTTTTTAGCTAATTCAGGGGACTTTTTTTCTTACATTAGTATCTCAAAGTGTCAATCAATCAATATTACATAAAACTTTATCATTTCAACAGATCCATTCTGGGGGAAAAAAATTATGTGTTGCACATGCAACAGAGACTTTTAATTACCAAGGAGATCAACAGATCAGTTGGGCTATAGTCAGTGGCTCATTTAGCGATATTAGAGATTGTCACACACACTAATCATGTGACAAGCATCACTGGATACAGTGTTGCGCCAGTTCACACTGAGAAAGAACTAGTTCAAAATAAAGCTCAAAAACGAACTAGGACAGCTCATTCAAATAAAAATGGACTAGTTCATGTTCATAGTTCATTTTTTCACATTTTGAATGAAGATTACAGCTGAAATATGAACTATTTCACTTTCATTTTTTGTTTGTTATTTTCAAGATAATGTACTTCTCTCTGAATCTCCTTCAATCTTCTGTCATAATACTGAACAATTACAGAGTTACATTAAAAACAATTTTGAGGTTCCGCATCATGTTAAGGTGAAAGTGAAAATGTATACGTGCAGGTATACTGTATATGGATTTTTTATTCAGAAATTCATAAACTAGCAGCAGTTGTCTTTTTTAAAACCTCAAACTTCTGAAAATGTACAGCTCTAAATCTTAAACATCCAGTATTTAGCTGTGCTAAATATAAATATCTTCCTTTTATAAGCTTATTTCTCATGTGCATTTTTGCTGAAGCATCCAAATTTGAAGCATCATCCAGGCTCTTGTTTTAGCCTGATACTCTTCTTTGTAGTGAGCCTGATTCAATTCTTTGTAGTGAATCAGAAGAGCCGATGTCCATCGAGTGAGAGTCTCTCCCCACTTATTTATCAAGCACAAAGCATTCATATTTGTTATTACTTATTACTCATAAGTTAGGCTAAAATATGAGGCTACAGATTAAAATAAACTAAGAGCCGTATGGAGGCTGAATGAACCTTTTTTGGGAGCCGTGCCACAAGAGATGGATCTCTGAAAAGAGCCGAACTTCCCATCCCTATGGCCTGCGAACGTAAAACTTGAAGTGCTTTCAGTCTCGTGAAAGTGAACGTCACTCACAGTTACGTTAATTATTTGTAAACTGAGATGTTCAGTTCAGCATTCACAAAAAATAGGAATGTGTTCAATGAACGGCATTCATTAAACGTGTTCCTTAACAACACTGACTGGGAATATAAACAAGAAGCTGGTCGTGAGTCTTTGCTCGGTCATTGAGTCTTTAACTCACCTCTCTGTCTCAGCTCTGGATTCCATGAGTGCTCACATCTGTTTATTACCTTGTTTGTGTTTGTTGTGACTGTGGATTCTGTCAGGAATCTTCACTCTAGGGTTAGCGTTCATGGATCAATTTGCATGTTCTACCAAACCTCTCATGTGTGTCCGCATTTGGGTTCATACAAGTGAGCGAACTTCTGAGCTGGTAAGTCTCTGCTTTCCTCTACCCATGACAGAATGACTGAGCCTGTAGTGGTGAACCCGGCGCACTGGTTCACGTTGGTGGACCTGGTAAATCGGCAGGGGACTGAGATTGCTCTCAAGCAGGAAGTCCCTGACCTATGTAATCAGGTTATGCTCCTGGAAAGTATGTAATCCAATTTTACTGTTGAGTTGCCTATGCCCCTACCAACCGTCTAAAGCTCATCATCTTCTACCTCAGCATGACCCCTACCAAGATTACACTTCCAGAGAAATGGAATGGTGTAGATGGGAATTGCAAGGTTTTTCTAACTAACTTCTTGATTCTTTTCGAGTTTCAGCCAGTGAAATAACCCTTGGACAGGAGCAGAATTGCACTGCAGCAGCAGAGTGAGCTACGGTGGTTATGAGATCAGACAGTGATGCCGGATATTCATACCCTGAATTCACTCGCCAGCTCAGAGCCGCCTTCCAGCTTTCTGACAGCAAGGTGGAGGCTGATTTACGTCTGTACCATCTGAAGAAGGGGGACAGTGCGGTAAAACATTACACCAGGGAGATTCGCAGCCTTTTACGAGGGGTTGGCTCCCTGTCTAAAGATGAACCCTCCCGACATGCTGGAGGAGATGATTCAGCTCTGTATGTGCATAGACCAGCACATGAGCTCTTGCCCGAGGCCAGTTTCTTGTACCCTCCGTCAGAGGCCCACTCAGGAGCCAGGGAATCCATGCAGTTAGGACACGCCTCCATGAGTCTAGCGAATGGGGCCCAACAATATTGCGACGGCCTATGTGCCTATGGATGATCACCCACTTAATTCATCATCTACAATTGCCGTGTGGATTTTCTTCATGAATAAATATGGTGGCCTCCTTTATCTGGGGCTTCAGTTCAGTTACAGCACCTCTTCCTACCTTCACCAGACCCACTCAAATATAATTTCACCTAACCCCCAAAGCCACTGATACCTTTGGCCACCTTTGCCACCTCTTCACATCTGCACCCATCCTCCAGCACCACGACTCTGTCAAGCCGTTTGTTGTTGAGATGGACAACTCCAATATGGCCGTTGGAGCCATCCTCTCACAACAAGGTCACAGACCAGAAATTACATCTGTGTAAATTCCCCTCCAAAAAGATTAATCCCACTCAGCAGTAGTACGGGATTGGAGAACGTCCCCACTTGACTATGTTCTGACACCAGTGAGCTCACTCGTCGGCCATTTAGGTCATCCGGGATTCCAGTGCTACAAAATGTGTTCTGGTGACACAAGATGCCTTCTGATGTTAAGGGGTTTGTCCAGGCTTGCACAGTGTGTGCCAGGGCCAAGCCAGGGAAATTCAGCCTTTGTTGTTCCTGGTCACACATTGTGTTGGATTTTGTAACTGGCCAGCCAGAATCAGAAGGAAATACCACTATCCTCTCCATTGTGGATAGATTCTCCAAGGAGGTTCCCTGACTCCCCTCAGCTAAAGTTACAGTCAAAATCATCATTGAGCATGGTACATCATCTCAGACTGAGGGAGACCCAAGGTACATCATCTCAGACTGAGGGACCCAGTTTACAAGTAAGTTCTGAAATGCCTTCTACTTGCAGCTTATCATCCGGCTATCATCCCCAGACTAACGGTGAGACAGAGCGGGCCAAGCAACAACTGGAGCGCTTCCTCAGATGCTTAGTCACCCACCTTCAGTGCTCCTGGGCCCCGCCATGTACATAAATAACTTTTAACTAAATATCAATGAAAAGCAAACCCCTCCCTTAACCAAGACATTAGTCTATTTCTAGCCCCTCTGAAAATAATGAGCTGAGTTTCAAATAGTTTGTTAACAATTAAAGAATGTTTGGATTATCTTCATGACAATCAAAGTAAAATGTAGCCAAACTGCAAGAAAGTCTTTCTTTCTATCTCTCTCTCTCTCTCTCTCTCTCTCTCTCTCTCTCTCTCTCTCTCTCTCTCTCTCTCTC
>JBBMFX010000007.1:14036841-14049145 GCA_037832545.1 Rhabdalestes septentrionalis | reverse complement strand
TTATTCCCCAGAAGCTGTAGTGAATATGCCCGGTTATAATGTGTTCCAGGATAAAGGAGTCGTGTGTTGAACCAGGTAATCGTGCAACCACGTTTGTCAGGATCATGTCAGCATCGCAGATAACTTGCAGGTTCATCGAATGCACATGTTTTCTATTTACATAAATGAATTCGTTATTATTAAAAATTATTATAAATTATTATAAATGTACCAATGTATTTACCCTCTTACTGTAATTTTTGCTCATACTGTAATTATTGCTTCTTTGCACATTTCTTTCATTTGCAAATGCACAATATCATCCACATCTGCACATCACACTTAAATGTATATATATTTATTTATTTATTTATTTGTATAAAAAAATTTTACACTTTTATTCTAATTTTGTTTAGTTTAAAACCTAAATTGCTTAACCTAACTTCGACATTTGTGTGTGGAAAGCAAATAAAGAAATTAATTGCACAAAGAAATGTTATCTGTACTGAAAACGTTTTGATTCTTTGAATCTCTTCACTTGTGCGTAAATGTGCGTAAGCATGGGTCAGAGTTTGTGCACATATATGCACATTCTGCTGTCAAGTTTTTTTCTATAGATCGCAACTTGTGCGTAAAAAGAGGCGTACGCATATATTAGGTCCATTTGTGCATTCGCAACAGTTATAAATGAGGCCCCTGGTCTCCTATACACCAGAATTCTCACAAACCACTCCGCAACTGCAAGCCCATTACTGGCTTCCTGTTGCTGCTCGCATTAGATTTAAAATTATTACACCCGCCTACAAAGCTGAAAATAGTCCAGCTCTGTCTCACCTGTCAGCACTTATTAGACTATGTTGCCCAGATTTTAACTCATCAAGCACAGCTCGACTTGTTTAACCTTATTTCCAAGTTCAACATTTTTCTCAGCTTTGGCTTCGAAATGGTGAAACAAACTTCCCCTGACAATCAGAAAAGATGAGACCCTCCCTGTTCTTAAACAGTGATTTAAGACCCACCTCTTACCTGAGCATTTTGAATAACAATTACATGTTAATGTCAAACTAATTTAACTAACAAATACTTCACAAATAACTTCATTGTGTGACTGTGATCTGATTGGGGCTTGGTGGAGTACTAACTCGATCTCTGTATTCTTAGTCTACAGCCTACAGCTTTTAATTTGTAGTCTAGGTTTACTAATGTGAGGGACATGTTTTCCCATGCACATTGTTCTAAATGTCAGCATTTGCCAAATGCTGTAGATGTAAAAATAAAGGATAAAGCACTAAACCATGCTTCTACAAGACCAATTTTTCAAATGTTAGTACATTTTTGTTGGTTTAGGTTTGTTTAGGTATGTAAAATGTTGGCAGATTAGAGATCCTTTTATAATAATTGCTGGAATTTAACTTTGTTCCTGTTAACAAAGAATAGAGGCAAGTTTTTGATGAACACACAACTCATATTTCAGGGCTATTTTCTGAATACCCATCTATACTTGGTATGGCAGGGATTTTCATGTAGGCATTTGTTTATTGTAGACATATGATAATGTTGATGTCAGATGGTTCCTCTGTAATTTTGTGGGATTTGTAGATAAACTTGATAAAAAGCAAAGAAGTCAAAAAAATGTTTCATACAGCATTTTTTGACCACAATGTATTGGGACCATTTCTAGTGGTACAACTTTTCACATGGGCTCCATAATGAGACTTGAAAAAGTGAAATACAGACAAGTCTAATGAATCCCAGAGTTACTAAGCACTCTATTCTAAGCTGTCTTGTGAGGCTGCTGTGTGAGATAAGACCCATGTTGTCTAAAACACACATGGGAGTATGACCTGTAAAACACTAAGCTAAGCATGACAAATTGTCCTTGTCTAAATATGACAAAAGTTTAGCATATTGTTTAATTATAGTGAACAGACTCATGAAAGGAATAAAAAGACCTGAAACCTGATGTAGATGTTGCTGATATTTTTGTTCTTGTTTTCTGTAAGTGTCGATCTGCATGCTTCACAAAAAAGCTCTTGAGCAGACGGAGGCAGAATGACCTCAGTTACACCAAAAGACGGGCTGAATTTATGGAGGGAAGTACTGCAAGACAGGCTTGGCTGTGTTGATGCTGGTGCAGATGCGTTCCCGGTTAGAAAACACCATTATTCGGCATGGGTCATTCATCACATGGAAGCATGGAGGGACCTCACTCTAATTTACAAGTCCTGGGGCTTGCATCTAAGGAAATATTTTGGTTGGCCAAGAATGTCACAGCTGCCTCTGGATTTAACATTTTTAATAGCTTTGGATTTGTTGTAAGGAACACATTTAATGTTATGATAAAATAATTCAATAATTAGATTATATGACCAAATATATGTGCACATCATTTCTTTGTACTTTTTTTGCATTTTGCCTAGGAATAGCTGAAACAGTTACAAGTACCTCAGTGTTATAAACAAAAAATCATTTTTTTCCATATACACTGTATTTGAATTATTTTATCTTTTCCTCTGGTACTTGTTTATGGTGGGCACTTATAAAAACAGTAATAACATTTTAAGGAGTCGGTGGCAGGTCCAAGCGTCAAAACCTTATCCATATATTGAACAATGCCCCAGTTGTTAAAGGGTTAATACTGTTTCTAAATATTTAAATGACTAAATACTTGCTAAAGCTCAATACAAAAATGGATACACTAAAAATAATAATTGTCATTGTCTTCATCATCATCATCATTAACATCATCATTTTTAATGGCTATTATCTATTGGTGATTTCTGGTCCTGGAATGTCGCACTGACTGTGCCTCACTCAGACTCCTAGATCCTCAGATCTTGTATTTCTAGTATAGTGACTTTGCGCAAAAAAAAAGTGTGTCATATAAATGGTTGGATTAATTTTACATGTTTGTGGACGCATCAGGTCTCAGTAGAAGCATATCAGGAAGTTGTTTATGAAGTATCATGTCCTGCCAAAGATAATTCAATGCTTTGGACACTACAGAGCATTTGAACGTTTTCAGTATCTTCGTCAGACCAAAAATACACCCATTCTGCACTGTGGAAAATGTATTTATTGTTCTTTACTCCTTTTCTGACACACTGCTCAGAAGAATTCTGTCTGCTCCATACATTGTCTTACTTTGTATATGTATGCTGCAAGGAAGAAATGCATGGGGAAGCTGAAAGAAGAGAGCAGATGGTAAACGGGATTGAGGCTGATGGCTGACTTCCTTTTTTATGATCACCTCGGCTAAGGTCATTAAAGTGAAGCTAGAGCCGTAACATCTTGATTCAAAGGACCATGACAGCACTAAGTAAACACATTTGAAGGCATTGTGCAGGACAGCTATTAAAAGAGACCTCATCTGCCTTTTTTTTAAACTGAGGTCAGTTCAGGTCAGATATTAAGACTTGTTTCTGCAGAGCACACAGCAGATGACAACTCCTGAGTGTATGCAGAAGCAACGGTAGCTTAGAAATGCACCGTTTGCAGTTGGAACATGTGTGTGGAAATAAGGTGTGATAAGACTCATTGTGTTCCCATCATAACTCATCAACAGAATTGACTACCAGCATGGTGCACTGGAATCACATTTATACTTTCCTATGAATTCCACCACCGGAGAATACGAGGAACATGAACGTTAATCTGACACTGCCTCCTAAAGACCTAGGTGGGACCAAACCCAAACAGAACTCAAGCAATCTTTTTGTGCCTCCAATAAACCCCAAAACTATCACTTATCTTTTTGTCTTTCAGCTCAGATACTGATCCAATTTCTGATCCAGATACTGATCCAAATTCTTTCATAGCACGTTCTTTAAGCAGACATTTTTAGAGCTGCTGTCAGCTGAAGGTTTTTTCTTTTTTTTCTTTGGAATTTTTTTTTTTAATAAGAGCATACATGCATTTATTTCGGAGACTGACTGTACTCACAGTGACTTTACCTTTTGTTCAAATATGTTGTTCTTGGTGTCCCAAAATACAGTCATGGTAATATGAATCAGGGTGTATATCTGCAGCACAAATGTATTTTTTTTCCAAGTGATCCATGAACTTGTACATGTCTCCAGAACTGTTTATAAAATATTAGTCACTTAAAAAAGGATTTTGGAATATTAAACAAAACCTCATTCTTTCCTTAACAACTTTAATAAAAATTATTACACAGCAACTCAGACATCAACTAACATTATTACAACAAATGCTTTTTTTCCATAAATTTTTTTTTTTTTTTTTTGCAATCCATTTACATTAAGTCACAGAAGAACCAGTAGAAATGGCTCAAATTGTTTGGAAAAAATCAGTAATCTCTTTTCACATTTACTTACACAAAATTTTGAGAAGGCGTTATTTCTTTTCCTGAAAAGTTCATCTTTATGGGAAACAAAGTGCCAATGATGACAATATGTGGTAGCTTTAAGGGTCGTTAAACACTTTGTATGTCTGGTTCCCAACACCACTGCTGTGAACAATTCTACCTCAGTAAGTTTCCCTAGAATGCTGCACTTCAGATCAAACCCTTCTGAAGGATTGTGTTTACATCTTAACCATTTCACTGTATGGAAACCTTACACATTTTTAAGATTTCTCTTTGTATCCAGTTGGATCAAGTTACAAAGGATGGAGTAAATAAAAGCCTCTGTCGTCTGCCTGTTGAATAAATAGTGGGAACAGATAAGAGTATGCAGCTCTAATGGTGCTGTCACCTGAAAAAATTGTGTAGTGTGTGGCCTCTTTTGATCTTCCTTTAGCAGGGCCCTCTGGAGTGATGGGTTCACGTCATGGCCTGCAGTCGAGATAGCACAGGGGGAACAGAGGTCTGTGTCAATAACAACATCTCCAAGAGCAAAAATGGCCTGCTCTGTTGTCCCTATCTGAGTAAAAGGGCAGCTGATAAATTCTGGAGTCAGAACCATCCACTCTCTTTAACAGTTAAGCTACTTTTGGTCTCCTGGAGAAGGATTATACTGAAGGCTTTGATACAGAATCACAGTCAGGCTCATTTGAGAAAGAAAAACAAAACAGACCGCATCGTATGCTACTGACTCTGGTATAAGGACTTAATAAATATGCTTTTTTAATAGGCGGGTTTCTGAGGTAATAAAAAGCAACTGTTTATCATAAATCTTTATTTTAAGACTGCGTGTTGCCTGTTATTTTTAGTCATCTTTAAAAGCTAATAGCTTCAATTCAGTATTGGATGCCCTGCCAGCTATTCCAAGTTTCATTCTCACGAACAACCTTCAGTTTCTCATGCCACAGACCAAACACACAGACACACTGTGGAGAGATCTGAACTTCATGACAGTCCATTGTCTGCCTTTTAAGAGGAAAAAGCTTGTTTGTTTTGGCCAAGGTATAGACAGACCTACATCTGCCAGTTTCTCCAAGCAAGTGCTCTGGCAGCTCGGGAAATCAAGATTGCGGGTGAGGAATCATTTTCGTGTTTCACTTTAGATTAGCACTGGGTTTCCGAGAAAGTCTTTCCACACATATTTTTCTTATCAGAAGGTAATTATTTTATTATTGCTTTAAACACAACAGGATAGCTTGCATTCTTGACTTTTATGATTTGTTTTATTTGACATACCAGGACAGAAAAAAACAAATGAGTGTACTATTCTGAAGGAAAGACCGAAAGGGTTTTTTAAGTGGAATTCATTAAACATCATGCCCAGGTAACCACCAGGATTGATTTGCTGTAACTACAGTGACCTTGACACTTGTATTTCTGTGTTAGTTCCACACACTTTGTCTTAGATTTTGTGGTTGATTTAGCCAAAAAGACCACTGAAAGTAACATTATTTTAATTTTGTGTATGTATTTTCAGGAATGGCTCCCATACGTACCATTTAGCAAATCAGATGAACCACTTAATAAAAGCCTATCTGCAGCTTATGAGTATAAATGGCATTATAAATATAATGATAATATAAGAGTAGCAGATTAAAGAGTAAATTATTCATTTTACATTTTCTATGTTAATGCAATATTTTAAGAGTCCTAAAGGGCTCTTTCACATTTCTTAAGAATATACAGCATGAAAAGTCATAACATAATGCTAAGGAGGGAAAATATATTGCAGTTTGCATGTATTCAAATTAGGGCTGGGAATTTAACGCGTTAATTACATTAATTAATCACAGAAAAAAATAACGTGTTAATATTTTTTACGCAATTAATGCTTTAAGCTCTGCCACTAGTTGGCAGACATGTAGTACTCCAATTCAAGACCAAAGTCCCAAATCACAGCTGTGTGAGCAGCCAGAGCACGCAGGTCAGTTCAACTCACGAGAGGAAATGTATGAGATTTGGAAGAAAAAACGACAAAATGGCTAATAAAAAGTTTTCCTGTGATGTCTTGTGGAGAATATTTGCCTTTTGGAAAATATTTTCGGTTCAATCTTGAGCGCAGCTGTGCGGCGGAGAGAGTGATCACTCAACACTTCAACACTTTGCCCATCGAGAATGTGGGTGGCAGTGGTGAATCGCAGTGTAGGAGAAGTATTGGTCGAGCTCGAGGCAGCAGGAGAGGGGGGAAACTGGGCTGGAATTAGCCGTAGAATTTAGCTCTCTCTATCCAGACCTCCAGAGGGGCGGAGTCTCAGTGCTACATGGCCGTAGTGTATGTGAGAGAGCTGGAAGATACAGGAGAGGCAGCAGGGGGATCTGTGTCTGGATAGGGCTGGAAATGGCGATGATAATGGTGGCTAGGTTTATTTGAGAAACAAGGAAACGTATCAAAAATACAACGGTCAGAAACTGTAACCTATTTCATAGGTTTGGTTCAGTCAGTGATAAAAACGTTATAGGCTTGTATTCAATAATAAATGGTAAAAAGAAAAATTGCGTCTTTTAACGTCTGTATGTATGTGCGATTAAATGCGAGTAATTAGATTAATTAAATTAATTGCCACACAATGTAATTAATTAGATCAAAAATTTTAATCACCACTAATTCAAATCCTTCTGCTCAGACATGTAGGAATATGTAATCCCTTATGTGAAATTTTCCTCAGAAATGTGAAACATATATATAGGTATAGATAACATATCACAACCTACACATAATCCACAACACCATAAGTGGCAAATTATTTAAAAACATATTGATTCATTTCATATTTCTAATGTCAGTACACTTATTTAAAAGCTGTAAAAAGGGCTAATTCATGCAATATAAAAAAAAACTATATACACTATTACCCATTCATATATAAATACAAGCAAATCTCAACACATTTTCCTTCCTCAGTTGAGGACACTTTGTTCAGTCTCATTTTTGAATATTAAACCAGTTATCTTCCAACACACCAAGCATTACACATGTGGTGGTGGTCTCTCATAAACACTGCTCATTTGACATGCGCAGCTCTGTCACTCCCTACCTTGGCTTCTGCCAACAGATAATACAGTGATTTATGTTGTGTGAAAACCAGGGCTGCAGAGAACAGAGTGCTAAACAAGTGGAGGATTTGAGGAGGTGGAGCAAAATAAACAGAATAAAACACATTAGCCTAACAAGTTCTCACTACGTTTTTTTCTCGTCATTGTTTGTTCCCATCTTCCTTTTTTCTTTGTCCATGAGTTGCAGCTCATTTAGATGATGTTTCAACTGGCAGTAATTTGTCATCATATGAATGAGGTGTAGAATGCATGAGATTTCAGGATGCGTGACCAGCTTTTTTGGCCTGTTTGCAGAGTGTAGCAAGATGAGGAAGGCCTTATAATGATGGAATGCAGGCACTATTGAGCACTTATTGGGTTTAATAACGTTAGCTGTGTAAGCATCAACTAATTACTGTCGTTTTTTGGAAGTGTCCACAAACATTTAGCCACCATCTCAACCGAGGCACAACTCCAACTAATTTAGACTCAAAGAAAAGCTTTCCATTTTGTAGTCAAAATTCCACTAAACCAATACATACACCACTGGAAATCCAAGCAGCCTGTCTATGCACTGACGATTCAATTCTCTTTCATGTGATGAGTTGGAGGATAACCCGGAGCGGATATCCAGTGGTATACGTTCTTCTATCAGTTAAGTGGAGTGGATTCTTTCATGAAAGATTCAAGATTCAAGATTCAAGATTTAACAGGGGCTTCCAAACACCCTAACGTTAAAAGTACAAGATTTGCACGCACACAGCAACCCCGCCCCCACCCAAACCCTCCCCCAATGCATAAGCCCCGTCCCCATACCAAACCCCGCCCCTATGCATACCCTCATATTAAAAATGCTTCCGATGCCCCTGGCTGGGAGGTTTTGCAGCTAAAGCTGCACATATGAATTGTATGGATTGGTTAGTTTTCCAAATTTAACAGAGCATTTATTTGTTGTATTTTGCCATGACATAGGCCCTTTTAATTGAACATCTTGGGTAAGATTCGACATGAATATGACACAGCTATCAGCATTGATTAACAGAGTCATGTAAACAAAAGGCAGAAGAAGAACACAATAAAAGCTGCAGAAAAATATTTTCCTCTCTATATCTTAAATGAATTGCAGGTCTTATTATTTGCATACGTACAGTCTTCTCTAAAAGTGAGGATTTCAAATATGTTTACCCTGTCATATAAATACCATTTTGAATTCAAACAAACTGACTACAGCTGGCTGTGAAATCAGCTGGCCGCTCTGTGTCATTTTACTTAATGAAGTAGCTGGGGTGGTGCCCATTTACAAATGTTTCCTTTTGAAGTGTAGTCAAAAACATATCATGTTACCCTTTTGTGTATTTGAGACCAAATTAAAATGAATCAGATTTCTTGCTGAGCTTTTACTGACATGCATTGTGTAATTAGGGGACATTTTACTGTAAATATTTTTGGCCTAGGGCATCTTTACAGCTTAGCTGGGAGCAATATACAATCAAATGTGGAATTTTCCAATTAGCTCATGACTTCTTAGTCCTACAATCAAGAACAAGTTCTCGCCATACATATCAATACATGGTATGACAATGTCCGGTGGCATTGAGGAGTCATTAGGGAGAGTGGGAGTGGTGGATGGTGCATGATAAAATTAAAACCATATAGGGGTTTGGAGAGTATGAATGAATATGTTGAGACTCTTTTAACTAATGCAAAAGCTTATTTTAACTGTTTCATATTTCAGTTAAGCCTTCTATAATCTTGTGCCACAGGTCTAGGTCCATGCATGTTTTTTTTTTATGCTCAGAAACTGGAGTGGCATGGTGGTGCAGTGGATAGTGCTGTCACCGCCCAGACTTGGTTCCCAGCCAGAGTGGCCAAGGGTCAAGGGTTCTCTCTGAGTATGCGTGGGATTCTATCAGGATCTCTGGTTTCCTACCACAGTGCAAAGACATGCATTTCAGGTGATTTGGATTATGCTAAATTGCCCTGAAATTTGTTTGTGTATGCAAGTGTGTTTGTGTGTTTGTCCTGTGATGGACTGGTGACCTGTCCAGCGTGTTTCCATGCCTTTCATCCGATGAATGCTGGGATAGGTTCAGGCCCCTGAATATCTGACTCTAGTTTAAAATCTTATCTCTTATTTCTCAGTTGCACTGAGGTCTTCACTGCAGTCTGGGGCTGCAGTCTCTGAATATTTTGCCCTATCTTAAAACCATCAAGGTCCTTTGTGGGTAAACATGGGCTAACTTTTATATTACCAGTGGCAAAAATCTCAACGAAATGTCTGGGAAGCGTTTCAACCCATTCCTCAGTACAAAATGCATTCAATTTGTTTATATATTTGAGATGCCTTGTTTGAATGACCTGCCACAGCCTTTAAATGGAATTGGGGTCAGGACTTGGCCACTTTGAAATGAGAAATTTGTTCCATTTGACCCAATCACCTGTTTTCTCCTGCATTTTTGGATCATCATGTGGCATAACCCAGCTTATTCTTAGCTTTAGATCATTTACAGACACTCTACCATTCTGATGTACAATTTCCAAACTGAAATTAATTGGTTGCTTGGTGGTTGTTGTACAGACGCTGAAGCAGAAAAGTGTCCCTATACTCTCACTGTTATGCTTTACAAGATGAGATTTGTATGCAGTGTTTACTTTTCTCCAAGTGTACATTTGTCCATAGAACACTGTACAGGTCTGAAGACTGGTTTCCACAGCAGTATCCCAGCATTAACATCACTATCAAGTATTTCTAAGAGCAATACTAACCCCCCGGTTTTCGCAGATCAGTAGTTGCGGATTCATTCATGACGCACGCACCAGGTCTCGTGACATCGTGGGTCATTGGAGGTAACTCACACAGAGGGTATATAAACAGAAAATCAGGTGGCATCTAGCACCCAGATATTTGGGCTTCTCCTCATGCCAGAGACGTTAGCTCTAGCATCATCTCGTGGTACCGTGAGTACTTCAACTCCCCTCTCAAACCCATCTACCCTCTTTGTGTGCGTGCGAGAACAAGAATTCCTTGGTCTCATCTGTATCCATGAGTGGGCTCATTTGCCACGCTACATTGGTAGCTCACCTCTCAGTCCCTGCATTCCCGTCGATTCCTCTGACAGAATGTCTGGGTCCAAAGTGAGCCCTGCAGATGTCGCCCGTGTTTGGGAAGTCGTTAACCAGCAAGTGGGTGAGATCGTGAAGCAGGCAGTCACGAGGCTCCAAGCGGAGATCGTTGGTCTGCGCACAGACCTCGTGGCGCTGAGTCAGGTGGTCGCGGATAGCTCTGCTGGGGAGGCTTCTCAGCCGGTGGTCCAACCCACACCAAAACCCCCTGCATTTCTATGAGGGATTTGTCTAGCAGTTCAGAGCTGCCTTTCAAAATCCTGAAAGTGAGGTGGTGGTGGACTCTCGCCTGTACCATCTGCAGCAAGGGGAGAGACCAGTCAATGAGTACAGGGCCTGTCCGGAAGGATTGAGAATGAGCTCGCAGGACACCTCTGCTGCATCTTCATCGGCTGCTGCGGCTGCCCTGGCTCGACCGGCTCCACCATCCACCTCAGAGGCTCATCAGGAGCTGGGGAATCCATGCAGATAGGACGCACCGTCCTGTCACCGGCAGAGAGAGAACGCCGCTATCACAAGGGCCTCTGTGCCTACTGTGCCTCCTCTGGTCATCATCATGCTGTCTGCCCTCTCCATTCGGAAAATGGTCAGGCCAGGTGATTAAAAGGAGGAACTCACCTGGTCCGCTGGCAGCAACGTCCTGTCTACCGAACGTTTCGTGCCTCATCGTCCAGGTAGGTCTCCAGCTGGGCCACCGACAGATCGTGACTGCTGCTTTTGTCAATTCGGGGGCAGCAGGGAATTTCAGAAATATGCTGCCCAACTGGGGATCCGATCTGAGGTGCTCACCCAGCCCATGCACATCACCGCTGTGGACGGTCGGCCCATTTCCAAGAGTCCTATCAAGAAATGCACCCAGGCAATTCAGCTCCAAATCGATGATCATGTCGAAAGAATCCAGTTTCTTCTCACCCAACTCCAAGACCCACCTATCATCCTAGGCCATCCATGGTTAAAGCTCCACAATCCCATGATATCATGGAGCCAAGGAAAAATCCTCCAATCTGGTCTGACCTGTCGGGAGCTATGCTCCGCGGCGAGGGCTGATGCGTGATCGGGGGAGTCTGAGGACCCCAGAGCCAACATGGAAGCCATTCCTGCCCCTCATCGCGACCTTGCCATGGTATTCAGCTGCCACCAAACGGTCCAACTGCTGCCGCACCGACCATACAATCTGGCGATCGATCTGCTCCCTGGTGCGATGACCCCTCATGGCCGTGTGTACTCCCTCTCACAGTAGGAACAGAAGGCCAAAGAGGAATATGTTGCAGAGGGATTATGCAACGGGATGTTGCGGCCCTCATCTTCCCCCGCTGCAGCGGGTTTTTTCTTTGTCAAAACGAAGGACGGCGGACTCTGTCCCTGTATCGACTACCGGGGACTGAACAGAGTTACTATCAAAAACCGTCATCCGCTCCCCCTCACCAACACCACCCTGGACGCCCTCTCTGGTGTGAGTGTGTACACTAAGCTCGACCTGCAAAACGCCTACAACCTCGTCCGCATCCGAGAGGGTGACGAGTGGAAGACAGCGTTTATAACCCCCACTGGCCACTACAAGACCCTGGTGAGTCTGTTTGGTCTGTGTAATAGTCCGGCGGCCTTCCAAAACCTCATTAAGTATGTCCTCTGGGACATGCTGGGTCGTTGGTGTTTTGCATACCTGGATGATATTCTAATCTACTTCAAGAATGAAGAGGAACACACCCAGCACGTCCGGGCAGTCCTACAGAGGTTGCTGGCCCATCAGTTATACTGCAAGTTGGAGAAATGTGCTTTCCACCAGCACTCCACCACTTTCCTGGG
>JBBMFX010000007.1:14010593-14036741 GCA_037832545.1 Rhabdalestes septentrionalis | reverse complement strand
GCCGGTCTTGCCTCACCTCAGCGCGCCACTCTCGCCTCAGCTCAGCACGCGGGTCTCGCTTCAGCTCAGCGCACCGGTCTCGCCTCATCTCAGCGCCAGTCTCGCCTCATCTCAGCGCCCCGCTCTCGCCCCACCTCAGCACACCACTCTCGCCTCCCCTCAGTGCGCCTGTCTTATCCCGCCTCAGCGCTGCCGGCACCACTTCATCTCAACACGCCGGACTCACCCCAGTCCAGCGCGCCAGCCCAGGTTCAGCCCGGACTCCAGAACCCACAGACATCGTCAGCCCAGTTGCAGCCCAGACTCTAGAGCCAGCCGATGTCGCCATCCCGGGTTCAGCACAGACTCCAGAACCAGCCGACGTCGCCAGCCCGGTTGCAGCCCGGACTCCAGAGCCAGCCGACTTCATCAGTCCGGGTCCGGCCCAGACTCAGGAGCATGCCACCGCCGATTAACACAGTTTCAACCCGGACCATAGAACCCGTTAACTCCATCGGTCCAGCCCCGGCCAGAACCCCAGGAACTGCCTCTGCCATCAGTTTGGTCCCTGCCCGGACCGGTACCTCCGCCGACCCCTTGGTCATCCAGTTCCTTAAGCCCCTCTACGGATCGGCTTCGCTCCACGAGGCCTGGACTCCCCAACCAGCCTCAATGGTGGACCCTTGGCTTCGGCCTCCTCCTCCTCCGCCTCCCTGGAGGGTGGTTCCGGTGCTCTCCCTCGACCCCCCTCCCCGGGTTGGTTCGGGCAGTGGGGTCAGCTTTGGCGCCCCGGTGTTGCGCCTTTTGCGGGGGGTACTGTCACAGTACCGGTCTGCGGCCACCAGGGGTCGCTAGAGCCTTGCATCTGAACTCTCCACAAGGACTCGTTAATAGTGTAAATAGTCATCACCTGTCTGTAATCCTGTCCTCACCTGCCCTGAATTTGTTGTTGTCCCCTGATAGGTTCGCATAGACACCCCTGCACTATTTAGGTTCTCCCCTTTTCACTTCTCCTCACGGGAACATACTTTCTACCACTGCAGTTTGTGTTATGGTCTGTATGTTGTTAGAAATAAAGTCTTTCCTCACCTGATGCCAGCCCGCAGATCTCAGCGTGCTTCTTATCCCAGGAATTATAAGACACCAGCGCATCAACCCTGTCACCTTCAAGCTCCAGCTGCCTAAAAAGAGTAAAGCTCGTGGTTTACCAGCCCTCTCGTCTGTATCCGTGACTGGGCTGTATCCGCGACTGGTAGATCATCTCTCAGTCCCTGCATTCCCGTCGATTCCTCTGACTATTCACATGCTGTTTTTTTATGAGAACCTAACTTTGGGAGGATTTTTAAAATACATTTTACTTCTAAATTATTCAGAAAAAAATACACATTTTGTAACATAAATATGAAAGTAAATTCCCCAACATTTCCATATAAAATGTAACTGTATGAATGTTTTTGTACTCTCATGAGAACTCAAAGAAGATGCTTTTGGGAGGTTAAATAGGCTGTATTCACAGCAGGAACCGGGACTAAAAAACAGCTGGACCTTTTTCACCAGCTGCACAGAAGTCTGCATCTCGGCCGAGAAAGACAGGCTGACAGCCTCCGTGCACCGGACAGCCGTTCTTTTATAGAACGCACAGATTGCCAGACAGCCCCTGACTCATCTTGAGTGTTCTTTTGTTTTGTTTTTTTGTTTTGTTCTTCGTACCGCCCAGTAGTTTTGTTTCTGTTTATTAAATTAAAAGAGGCTGTTGAGCTCAGTCGACATCCAATGTCTGTTTTAACCTGCAAGTCACTATAATACAGTACTCTTCCTGAAGAACCCTGAAAAAAACTGATGAACAGTAAATTACTGATGGAAAAATTATGAGTGATTACTCCTATGTTTTACTGTATTTTTATTACTAAAAATTACACTACTTTATTATTGTAATTACCTATTTATACCATAGAAATTGACAGCGTGTACAAAAGAATATGCCCTTGCATGAATTACAGTATAGTCTCTAAGCTTACCTTTATATTTTCGTTAAGGGAAATTTATTAAACAGGGTTTAAAATTTAATTAAAGTGTTTTTGAAACATATTGGGGCATTTTTGGGTTTACACTATAAAAATAGGCATTTTAGGCTTTTTTGCACCAAAACTTTTTTTAACTGTACACAGGTGCTCTTGGAATGTAACCCCTGCGAAAAGCGGGGCATTACTGTATATGCTTTTGTCCTAGAATTGACCTAGGTGCTCCTCTATAGTGAGGCAAAAGTCAATTCTATAGCCTACAAATCCATTTGGCAGTTAAAGTGGGGATTAGTGTAATTTCACCAGAATATGCACAACTTGGTCTTTGTTAAAGAGCACATAATTCGGTTAAAACAGATTTCTCTACAGCAGCTGCTTGATCCGCATCTTTCACCCTTTCCCAATTTTGCAAAGTACGCATGGTCATTCATCACATGTTGGCATAAGCAGTTAAACCACATGCTTCCTCTACTTCATCCATATTGAGGTGTGTTCTGTGTGACATTGCTGATATTTGTCATTGAATGTTCTTTGCAAAGCTTAGAGTGAGTACGAAAGAAAGAACATTCTGTGACTTCATGAGTTTCATTTGACAGCCTAAACTGTTTGTCAAGAGGAAGATATTTTCCATGTGAGCAGGACGTGTATATTACAATATATTATTATCTTGAGGTATCTCTTATCATGTCACTTCATGCCTTCATTGATAAAAGGTCCCAAAATATCCATAAGCACACAAAGAGTATCCAGTGTGCTTCATACTACCCCTGGTAATCATTCGGAATTCATACAACTACAGTTACATGCGTAACTAGAATTCTAGCCATCAGCAATTTGTCTCCTTTTGTTTTGTCATACCAGCTGAAGCCTGCACTCTTTCACCACATTGGCTATCCATGTATGATTCAAAACAGAACCACAACTAATGAACAGAGCTGAAATATTATCCACAAACCCACACATACAATTATTAGGCAAGGCACTTCCATTTGACGTGGCTGTGCACTGCAATGGAATATCTGACACTGGGCCTCTTTTGATTATTCCCCAGTGTGTTGTCGATTTGAAAGAGGCACATACCTTTTTCGCCTGTAGCATCCTCTACATCTGGCATTTGTCTTGAAATGGAGGGCAGCTCACATGTTTTCAACAAAAAGAAAATATTTATAATTCCTCCCGGAGCATATTCGGGCCCTGAAGAACATTGAATGAATAATGGCCTAATTGCATTGTTTATGATATATCAGTGACCATTTTTCTATGAGGTTTAACAAGAGATGACAATTTTCTTCCTCCTTTCTCAAGACTAGGGGAATTAGGCCTAAATGGTTCATGCATTTCGTCTGAAATCCAGGTTTCCAATGCCATCTGACCTCATTAATGCAGTCATTAAATTTGATTGTTATATTTTGCTCTGACAGAGTAAATATCAAGCTTTAGACTCTAAAGTCTAAACTATGCAGAGCTAATTTATCTATACTATATTACGTACAAGGAGAATGTAAATTTTAAACATCACCAGCCAGAAAATTACAGATATATATGTGCACCTAATATATAATGGAGAGGACATAAATGCATAAATGATGAGGCTACATGTGAAATAAAAAGCTGGTTCTGGCCCTTTTAAAAATTGAAAGAAAAGTTTTACAAAACAGTACTGTAAGTTTTCCAGAAAAGTTCCAGAAATTATGAAATAGAACAATGTTCTAATTTCTTTCCAACTTTTTCCAGTTTTTTTTTTAAGTATTCATTTTTTCCGTTCTATTGTGTATTTATATACAGACCTTCCACAAGCTTCAAATTGCTTGTTGAAACATGATGGTTAGATTCCCTTTTGACCTTTCACCCAAAGCATTTCCCTTCTGACAGAGGCTTGAAATCGGCAGTGCAAAGCACATAATTTAACCCAGAACCCAGAACTCAATATCTGACCTATGAGCGCACTCTACCCATTCCAAACACTGAGAGAGCACCACTCATTTGCCTAGAAGCAACTTGTAATATTTTTGTACACATGTATTATTTCAGTAATCTTGCAGACATCACACAGGGGAAATGGCCACTAACAATAAATCTGTGCTAACATCATTTTGTTGTGGGAGGACAGGATGCATTCCATCCTTTGAAAGAAAACAAATAATATCCAAGCTTGAGCCTGTAAAGACAAAGCTCAACAAAACACATAGCATGGCAAGTTTAGATCCAAATATAACCTCTTTTTTTTCTTCAATACTTCATAGATATTAATAGATCAACCCTAACATTAAAACCATTTTAATAACATTGCATAGGTCCCCCTCATTCTACCAAAACATTCCACAAGACCTCTGAATTTGTCATCTGGCATGAAAACATTCACTGAAGATCCTTTAATTTTGGTAGAACCCTGATCCCCACACTGCAAGATGGGACATCATTGTATGTCCAGCAGGTTCCACAGATGCTTGACTGGATTGAGATCAGTGGAGTATGGAGGCCAAGTCCACACTATGTGTGGTGTGACAGAACATATTATACTGTTTGTGGAGGCAATTGACATTAGGGAACCCTGTAGCCATGAAGTAGTGTTCTTGGTCTGCAAAAAAGTAGGCTGTATCAAAAGAATAACAACATTAATGCCAGGACTCCCACTGCCTTCACATAGTGCATACTTTTCCCAAGATAAGGGACATGCAGGCCCCTGGCTATCCACATGATTTAAAAGAAAATGTGATTCATTGAACCCGGCCACCTACTTCCATTGCTCATTGGTACAGTTTTGATGTTCATGTGTCCATTACAGGTGCTTTCAGCAGTAGACAAGGGTTAGTATGGGTTCTCAAACTGGTTTGCAGTTTTGAGGTTAAAATCAAGAGCAATCAGTGCTCGAACAGAGTTGTAAACAAGGATACATGTTTCAGAAAGAAGCCTCTCACAGGCAATGAGCCCAAAAAAAGCCAGAAGATGAAAAAACATGAAAGGGAAACTGAAGGGCCTGAAGGGAACAAATTGGTGGACCTGGACCGGGTGATCTTAAAGGTTTCTTGAGACAGAAGTTCCTAGAAGGAACAAAGGAATGGAGAAGAGATGTGTATGCACTTATCTGAAAAAGTGCTGTGCACATTTTTGAGACTGTGCCCACACAAAGCACTAAAGAATGGTTGTGGAACACCTGAACTCACGGAAGAGTTGGGAAGAGCTAGAAAGCTCAGAACATAGTAGATGGATGGTGGAACTCCCAAACTCACAGAGGAGTAGGAAGAGCTAAAAAGCTCAGAAGACCAGTACCAGCTTTGTCGAAGGGTTTGGGAGCTCTTATTACACCGGCAGATGGCAGATACCCCTGGTAAGAGGGAAGAGGTGCCCTTCGCCACCCCCTGCCATCTGGAGCAAAGGTGCCAGCCCTGGGCCTCCCTCTAGTGGTAGGGATGGGAGCAGTTGTCCCAGGCCATCACCTTGCATAAACTTCAAGAACTGACTCTTCACATTTTTCCTAATATAATCCATGCCTTGACAGATGCCATTATAACAAGTTAATCAATGTGATCCACTTCACCTGTCAGCTGTTGTGGGTGATTTGTGTACTGTCATAGGTTTATAGGAACATTTATTTGGATTAAGTGGACAGTTATGCCTGTTGTATAAATAGTCTTTAAAGAAAAACAGCAAGCTTATCTGGTCTCATATTACCTATTGCACTGACCACTTCAGGAACAAGAGAGCAGAAATGTGTTAGTGTTTGAAAATCTGTTATCTATGTCGAATTGCACTTGAAATGTTCTTCCATTAAATGGGAACTGCCAGTTTAAGACTGATGATGGCTCTTAACCTGCTGACCAATCAGCTGCCACTGGTTGATGTGTTCAGAGGAGTCCACATCCAATCTCCAAAAGGTCAGACATGCATAAAACTCAGAGAGCGCTGTTATCTCAATCCATCATCACTCTCTCCTAAATGGCCGCTAGGCAGTTTGCTGGCAGCACAGAAAACAGATTAAGTGTGTACCAAGAGGGATGTCATGACCCTGCACCGAATCCAGAAATAAAAAAAATGAAACAAACAAGCTTTCCCTCTTGCACTGTAATGTTCTCAGGTCACTGGGGGTGAAGGGGTGGGTGGGAGATCTCAGCAAGCCATCTTTCAAGTACTTCTCACTCCAGGTTCTTGGACAAAGTGCAAGAGAGCATGGGGCGCCCCTATCTTAACGGCTGTTATGTAGTTCTATAAAAGCTTTAAGATGCTGAATCCTCTCTTCTGGTATATAGATTCTTCTCTAAATCTGCTATTTATTGCAGTGGTTTAATTGGGTATGGGTTTCTGCTGTTCTTTGTCTGCCCAAGGGTGTGGAAACCTCTCTCATCTGAGAGACTACTGAACAGTGAACGCTATGGAAAGCTGGATTTTCCCACATTGTTTGAATTATTTTATGCAAAAAAGGTGATAGTAATTACAATTTAATAAACAGAAACGTTGGTTATATTTTTAAAATGTCAAGTGGATCCACTTACTTTTTTAAGCAGTTTGTGAGACACTTGATTGAGAAATACAGCAATTACATTTGAGGCTTTTAGCGGCTGCTTTTATCCAAAGCGACTTCCATTCCCTAATTCCCTGAAGCAACTTGGGTTTATGTGTCTTGCTCAGGAACCCAGTGGTGGTGTGCTGAAGATAGGATTCAAACCCATGCGCTCTTGGTCCAGAGACAAATATCCTACCCACTAGGCCACTACCACCAATAGATGACTGATTCAATTTTCGTTGTGAAATCATTTAATGTAACTTGGCTTTCATGAAATCAATTCTTCACAGACAACCACTTTCCACTTTCATTCAGGATTTTTGAGGCATTGCAGTTCATATGTACAGTTTAAAAAGTGCAGTTCCTCAATTACACTCCCACTCAAACTTTCATGGGACTATGAAACATAGGAAAACCAAGTTCCATTTTAATTTTGACCTGTTTTTTTATGCTTGTGATTTCTTGTTTACTACATGGTGTATCTTGTTAGAAGAACAATCTTGAAAGGAAAAATAAAATCTGAAAGTGATTAAAAAGGCTTTCTCTGTCATCTCTCTTGGTTGAATAAGACTATGGCATTTACTTGGCAAAAAAGTGCAGTTGCCGTGTCTGTGATTTGACTGCATTTCTGATGCTGTCAGTTTCAATCCTTTCCTTGTGAAAGTGAACAGAGAACATTCCACGGTCTGGACCCTTCTGGTGTAGGAGACTGAGGCTGAGCGTAAGTTGAAAACTGCCTGTGCTGTACCACTTAGTTAATTCATCTAAATGTTGTTATGATCCTGTCCATAAACTTGGACTCTGGGGAAATATACTGCAATGTAAACAACGTATGATGAGAAAATGACATTTCTTCTTTATAAACATGTGGGTAAGTAAGGAACCCTCAACTATGGTGGAGATCATTATGACATTTAAAAAAATATTATTTCAATAACACAAATACTTACAATATTCTTTCAAAAAGACAGATAGGTGACAAAACTACAGGATACTGCAGGACCAATTTTGCTAGGACATTAGGCTATTTATTGGACAGGGTGTGAATAAGTAATTACCAGACCAATGCATGTATGCCCTCTTCTGGATACACTGAAGTCCTTACTGCTCAGACAATTAGAAAGGAACTATACAACAGATTGATTACAAAAATTATGATGTGAAATATCAGCCACTATAAACAAATAACAAACAAAAAGCTAAAGAAAAAATGGTAGGTGACAATGGAAATTGTCATACAAATGAGCTGCTGCCAGGTTATGTATTTTTTTAAAGTCTACTTTTGTGAATCCTTTTTGTGTCAACAATGCTTTAAACATATGACAGAACACAGACACAAATATTATTTCAATCAACTCAACAGTGAAATATAGTGTTTATAAGTGTTTTTTAAAAATGTGTCCATTTTAAATGGAAAAGGCTGCTGTCATTTTTCCGAGTGAGCAAAGAGCCACTGGTCTTAATGCTTTAATGAAGAAACATGAGGTGAAAATATTTTCAGTCAATACACTGCTATTACTCATGTGCAAGTAAAATATAACCTTAGGTCTACAGCCACATTTACAAAAACTCACTGCAAATTACAAAGTAACATTAATATTATACATTTATCGTACAATAAAACTTGTACATGGTCCTGTGCTGTTTTGCACATTGTAGCACTTAAATGACAATTAAAAATAAATCTTAAAACCTGACTGCATGGCTTACACTGTGTGTATTTTATGTGTAAAAGATGTAAAATAAATTTAAATGAAATACAAAATGAATATGCATGTATTTATACATGCCTAAAAAGCTTGCCAGAAGTACTGAAATCACATTCCACATAGGAAGTTAGATATTGATATGCAAGTTGAGCTAACTAGAGGACCCGGTTCTGGTACAGGAGAAGATCAAACTTCTCAGTATGACATGGCAGTTTCACTGATGCTGGTAAATTTCATATATCTCAGCCATCTCCAGTTTAATATGGATTCAATATCCCATTCTTAATAATGCAGTCCAGAGTTATTAAGCGCAAGTGATATAATTTAGACCTTCGCCTTGCATGTTTGTTTTAAGAAAATGTTATGGAAATAATGTGCAAAGTGAAAACTAAGACAAATAAGACATTTGTAAATTGTTTTTGTAAATAAATAAATACGTCGTTTGAGAAGTGAGGATACATATCATGGAAAAAATATATTCTGCTGGTATTTATTTCATATGTTTGTCAAATGTATTTCATAATATTTAAAGCAAGATCTAAAGCATATCACATAAAATTTTCTTAGAATGTGGAATTTTGTTTATTTGATTTCAGTTCTGTTTCCATGGTCCATTCCAATTAAATTTCAAATACATTTCTTTTCGGTTGCATGCAGTTCTTCATTATTATTTCATACAATGAAATTCTTGTGACATCTTTCCATTTACAGCAGTGGTTTCTGATCCGTGACCTGGGGAACCATGCACTGCACATCTTTTGTCATATTTCCTGGTGCAGCACATTAGAAAAATCTGATAATCATAAAACCCTTCATAAGCACATGATTTGGGTCCAAGAAAAACACAAAACTGTGGGTGTCCGAGAGAGGAGTTGGGAAAGAGCTTAATCACAGTCATCAAAGCAGCCTGGGATGTTTCATACAGGAGATACTACTAAACATTGTTAGCTTTGGAAAGAGGATATTTTCCTCCAATTTATGTGTAAAATGTTATTTATTACGCATTAAACCTCTCTAACAAAAGTACATCAGTGGTGCTACGTAGTCCTGGGATTTGAAACCACAACATCAAAGAGGCAACTCCCTACCAGGCCACAAACTTCCCCTATAGGTATATGGTTTTCAGACCAGTGTTTGTGAACAGACCAAAAAAGACACATGATGCAATTCTTTTATATATGTATTTCTCTATTGCGTCCTTGCTTACTTTGTGGTAATTCGTTTTCATTGAAACAAACTACCAACCCCCGCCCAGCAGTAGAAGCAGTCGCACGACTGATGACGTCCATCCGCTGGGGTCCACGTGAACTCTCTCAGTAACACGTGTAGTTGAGCGCGGAGGAGAAAAGTACTTCTTCTTTATTTTTTACCAAACAACAACAGTCCCCAGCTACTATTCACAATGACGAAACCAAAATTCAAGGGCAAGAGCTCCATAAACCCATCAAATTCCAGCAGTAATCCCGGTAAGACTCGGCTTTTCCGTTTATGTCCCAGATGTAAACAGCTAATATTAGCCAGCCAGCTAACGTTCGAGCAGAAGTGGGGACTAGATTACTGTGAAGACCTAACGGTGGAGACTTTTGGAAGTGTTCGCATGACATGTCATTAGAGTTTATGTCGGTTTTTCATTTAATACGCAGTTAGCCAAATCAGATCACTGAAAACTCTTCCATTAAGTTGATTGCACATACTCTGACTTGCTACTTCTATATTTCCATAATCATATATGTTCCTGTCCACTTCTGTTCGGCATTTTTGCACATGTAACACACTCCTCTACACTTTTGCACGCATTTCGCCCAGAGCTGTGGTCAACCGCACTAAATGTTGTCTTGTCCAGTTGGTTTTTTTTTTGTCTGCAGTTGTGACCCTATGGTTTTCTGTATGTATTTCACTGAAGTATGTGGTTGAAATGACAAAACGGTTTTGACTTGAAACCACAATAACTTCACTGCGTGAATGACTTTTGTCTACCCAATTGATGGGTATGATTCCTAATTAGTCACCATTATGGTAGATGAAATGACTGTCTTGTTGTTTACAAATGATTCAGTGTATTTTGACCCTTGCACCAAATACACTGATTCAGAATGTCATTTGGACGAATAGGCATATATGTAATAAACTTTAAGACTTTATCGTTCCTTCCCCTTCAGTTCTGAATTGGATTTGTGCTATAAACTCGGATGTTTCCTCTGCAAATTGAATGAATGTTGCTCATTGTAATCTGCTGCAATTTTATTGCACTTGTTCGTATTGCATTAACACTAAGTTACGATCATAAACCACTCTGTACTGTAATCTGCGGGTACAGCACGTTTTTACATACCGAAATGGCAGTGGTATACTGACATTAGTTATTTACATTGCACATTATCATACGCTAAAGATCATTCAGTGTGTGTTACAGAAAGAAAATACAACATGAAACAAACTAGAATGAAATAATAAAATAAATTACTGCAATAAAAGAAATTAGAATGTGCAACGGAAGAGCAAATATTTAAATTTAGCCGCATTAATGGTCTTATCATTATGTTGTACTATTGTTTGTTGTCTATATTGTTTTATTTGTAATGCAGGACAATGGTTACATTTTCTAAATCAAATAATACAAATAAAAATACCAGTTTTATTTGTCACATGCACAGTCAAACAAGTACAACGTACAGTGAAATGTTTTCTCTGTATTTAACCCATTCACTAAGTGAAGCAGGGGGCTGCCGCCAGGTGAGGCGCCCGGGGAGCAGTGGGTGGGGGATGGTGCCTTGCTCAAGGGTACCTCAATGGTGACTCTAGCAGTGGGATTTGAACCCCAGTCCTCTGAATGCAGGGCCAAAAGCTGCCCATCATGATTAATTGCATTATTTTCTGTGATTAATCACATTACGATATGCAAAATTCAGTAATAAATTCAAAAGTAGTGTAATGTGCACTTTTTTTAAGTACTGTATAATATTTGGTTTGAAATAAGGTTCTTTTTAACAGCAGTGTTCCCTGCTGGGGGCAAATTATTTTACAGTCTTATTTTTATATTGTTTATTGTTGGGTTGTAATGTAATGCAATTACTTTGAAAATAAGGAGTGCAAACCCCTCGGTGCAAATCCCAGCTTGAAGGTTTATTTTAAAAATGTATTTTCTTTTCTCTATAATAAATTATTTCAGTTATGCCCAATTTATCAGCCTGTGTTGTATTAATTTTCCTTAGATCGAGTAAAGGGAGCTGGTGGGAACAACATGAGGGATCGTGCAACTATCAAACGTCTGAATATGTACCGGCAAAAACAGAGATGGTAATAATGTGGGGCTTGCCATTCTAATAACAAAATGAAATAATGAAATTTAAATGTGTGCCTTGACAACTAGGAACAATTATTTAAGAAAAATATGACCTGTGTTTTTCTCATTGTATAATTTTTAACACACAATTATTTACTTAACCTACACTGAATATGAATAAACAATATGCTTCCACATGTTTCTTCAGTAACAGTCGGGGTAAAGTTATCAAACCTTTACAGTACCAGTCCACTGTGGCCCCTGGGACGGTAGCCAGAGTTGAACCCAACATCAAGTGGTTTGGTAAGTTTGAGATTTATATGTTCAATTCTTTGGAAAGAATTGTGTGTTACAATATTGGTACGTTACACAAGACAGTGTATAGTTGTCCTAACTTTCACTAACGTTCAGAAATAAACCAAATTTGGAAAATGCATTTGTGTAAAGTATTCTTAAGAATCATCAGAATCTTGAACCATCACACATTTTCTGCATGTTTTGCGCTTCAGCATAAACATAAATAAAAAATCATTTAGATCTGTTGTGGTTAGGGCTGTGCAATTAGCATTATCAAAAAATCTCTAAAGATTTCTAAGCAAAAGAAAAATACCAACTTTAAAAATATGTTATCAGTGTCATGACACATGTATGCTTAGTGCTTGGTACACACATAAAAAAACATTTTTTTTTATTTTTTTTTTGCTGTAACGAAAAATGTTACGGTAGACCATCATAAAACAATTAATCATTTTAATGTAATAGATGTTATGGCATATACAATGTTCAATTATAAATGAAAGGATGGGCAATAAATGCAGTCATGTTTGAATGCATTTTAGAACTATTTTTCACTTTATTTTGATTATTAGTCATTGCTAACTGTATTACTGTTTAGTGAGATCAGTCTTATATTAAGAGTCAGATTTTAGTGCAGCTTCTGACCCTTGCTGCAGTGTGAGTAAATTCTCTACTTTAAACATTTCAAAGTAAATCTTTTTTTTTTTAGGCAAAAAAATGCATGAAGGCCTTTTCCTTCTTTTTTTCTGTAGGAAAATGATATTTGTTGTGTCAGTTACATTGATTTGCAGTATGCAATCATTTGATGTGGGTATGAGGGCCAGAGAGAGCTTGGGAGAGAAAATAGCAAACATATTGACTAATATTGCAACTTGTTCCTGTCTCTGTTTGCATATTATTCAGCTAATACTCGGGTCATCAAGCAGTCATCCTTGCAGAAGTTTCAAGAGGAGATGGGTGCAGTGAAAAAGGACCCCTACAGAGTAGTTATGCGCCAGACCAAGCTCCCCATGTCTCTCTTGCATGACCGCATCAAAGCACATGTATGTAAAAGCACAAATACTAAAGCTCTTCCTTTGGCTCGCTCAGTCAATACACTTAAAAACTTTAGAATCGTTATTATTTGCAGCTATAATGTCAGTACATCATGATTGTTTTAATTTCACTACCAAAAGCCATACTGGGCTAAGATAACTGTTGATATTAATGGGAAAATATATATCATGAGTGTTATGTTGACTTTAAAATAACGACTGTCAGTGTGGACACATGCTTCAGGGTACAAAGATGCATTGAATCACACCAGTGATCACCATTGTGATATTACATTTGATGAGTGTTCTCTGCGCATATTTTAAAAAGGACATATTATGCAAAACTCACTTTTTGCATCCTTTTGTATTTCCTTTGGGCCTGCTCCCATAAACACTCTTAAGCGTGAAAAAAAGCATATGTTCATTTTCTGTGAGTCATCAAAAGATTTTGGTGTCAGGAATCATGTGCTTATATGAACCATTTGGATGGTTCCCATATCCTGACATCAGGATAAGGAAATTTACATAGATCCACCCGTCACCCACTAGATCCCCTATTTTTGTCGGCTGGTTTTGTGAGCGCTATGGCTGAATGCAAAGGCATGTCACTCGTGAATTGTTGTGTTCATCTTGCTCTGGGTCCGACTCGGGGTCGAACATATGGGGCTCGATAGCGCCTCTGGGTGGACTGGCGAGCAACCGATTATATGCATAAAATTGACAGAGCCCTTAAACAGCTCGTTTTGGAAGGGTCTGAAACTGTCAAGAATGAAGCTGGTTTTGTGCAAAGAACTTAATGAACATGTTTTGTATAGCCTATAGACCTATTCTAACTTGTTTAAAAAGAGGTATAATATGTCCCCTTCTAGGTCAGGTCAGTGTGCAGGGCCCTTGCACCCGTTTTACCTTCTGTGGAGAACCTTTCCCTCTGGCATTTCTTAACCTTTTCTCTGCCAATACTGAAGAACAGAGAGAGTAAAACATGCTTGAAATAACACTTAACGTTTTGCTTGGTTCCTTATGTTCCCTCAGCAAATGTTGTTGACTTTCAGTGGGATTCTCCCCCCCCATAATTGGTTCCATGTGTTAGCAAGACCTTTCAAGTCTTAATGCTAGATGAATCTCCGTTTCCCTTTTATTCTCCTTTACACACCCATGACACTTACTCCTTTTTTGTATGCCTCAGGATCTAGTGAAATAACCTGATGTTATGCCCAGTTGTTGATTTTATTGCTCGTCTTGATTTGTGGTGAGTCTCTTAAGCTCGGACCAACTGCCCCAAGCTGCTCTGATCCAGTGTGTGCTGGCCCACTGTCAGAAGGGTGAGAGTGAGTGTATATGGGGGTGCAGCTGGGCATTCTCTGAAAATGTTTTTCATTCTGCTCCGTTGAAGATGTGGCAGATTACTTCTAATCATGTTTCGTAAAATGTGTTTATTGGGACATGTATTTTTATTGATTCTCAGTTTTGTACACAGATTAAATTAGTTTTAATTTAATTTAAACGTAATTTGGTTTGATCCACATTTAAATCAAAATAATTTACAGCTGTTTAAGGTTGTTTTTCTTGAAATTTATTGGTGTTCCTGTCTGTTCTTTTATGTCACCTTCCAATTTAGGGCAGCACATCAAGCCAGTTCACTGTGCCCTTGGAAACACTTTTAGAAGTTTTCTTTTTCCATTACACTGGTACTAGTTAATCTTCACTCACATTGTTCCAGAACTCTATATGCTTTTTTGATCTTGGTAAACCGTTTTCTAGCAGCAATACCTGACATATTTGCCTATATTGTGGGTATATAGGCATATATTGTGGTATGTTCCAAAATTTTCACTCGTTGCTGTGGTCATCTTTTTGTGTAGTGTGTTGCATCCATGCCTTCTTGCTTCAAAACAATTTACTAAATCATTCTTTTGTAATACTGAATTTTTATAACTTACCTCACTGGTATTAACACTTTTCAGTGCTTTTGTGAAAAACTCAACAGCAGCATTCTGGTTTACCTGATATCTGTAAATTGTGAGGCTACACACACGGTATAACTCAAATGATTAAATGTTGTTTAGCAGCTTATAAGGTTAATCTATCAGGTGGGCAACACATATTTTGCTCACTCTGGCTATGATGTATGGAACAGGGATTTCCTAGTACATACATAGTTTAAATTTTGCTTGTTTGATCGTTTTCTAAGGAAATATTTGGCCTTCCTTGTGTGCGAGGGTGCTCTCTAATGCAATGCAGGCAGCCATAAATTGTACTGGTGAGTACATTGCCCTCCAATGCCGCCTCTGCTTTGTGGCTGAGCCTTGTTGGCCTCGGAGAGTACGAGAATAGTTCGACTCGAGAACTCTTAATAGAGCTCAGACATCAGGCGCAGCCTTCAAAAAAGGCCTGGGGTCATGATGGATTAAGATTGGGAGAAATAGAACACTAAGACAAAAAAAAACCACCCACATTTCTCATCAGTTTCTCATACTCCATTTATTCGGCGAAACTACCTTCATGTTGTTCCAGTGGAGGGCAAGCTAAAAGTTACCTAAGAGTAAAGGTAATCTGTTGACCCCTGTGTATTACCCTCATGCCTTTCAGAACTCCAAGGTACACATTCTGGACACGGAGACATTTGAGAGTACTTTTGGGCCTAAGGCTCAAAGAAAGAGGCCTAACCTAAGTGTGGGGGAGCTGAAAGAGCTAGCTGAGAAGGCTGAGGTTTCAGCTCATGGCTACAGTGCAGAGAAGGACCGTGACCTGGTGACTGAGGACAGCGGAGTCAGGTGAGGAGACCCTATCTGTTTGTGCAAAAATGCAGGTCCTGGGGTCGCAAAGAAGTATGTAATTCAAAGTCTGAACTCAAAACTGTGTTTCACACATGTTGTTTAGAGAAGAGGTTCGTGAGGAGATCTTCAAGAAGGGACAGTCAAAGAGGATCTGGGGCGAACTCTATAAGGTGTTTTTGGTTTTATTTGATTGACTTATAGAGAGCATGACATTTAAGTAGGCTATTTAAGTAAATGTTGTTATTATAGGCATAAAATGGCCTTTTGTCCTCCAGTCTCATTAGTGGGTTTTCTTTGCAGGTAATCGATTCCTCAGATGTTATCATCCAGGTGCTGGATGCGCGAGACCCCATGGGCACTCGGTCCCAGAACATTGAAACTTACTTGAAGAAGGAGAAGCCCTGGAAACACCTCATCTTCGTACTAAACAAATGTGACCTTATTCCCACATGGGTGACGGTAAGAGGATCTATGCATAGGTTACTGATTTCTTATGTTGTTTGGGAGTGTGGTAACTACACTACACTCTTCTGAGTAGTTTGCACAATCACCACAAAAAAGCATTTCAATCAAGTACTCACACCAGTGTTTCAGGATCTAGAGAACTACAACAAAAAGAGCCTAGTTCTGTTAATAATCTTTATTTTAGAAGAATCACCAGATAAAACCAAGCTTAAAACAGCTGTTTGCAGCAGAGGTGACACCTTTAGCCAGTAAACATTTGAGGACCCATTTCAGTGTTCTTATTAAATGAATGGGAAATTCACTTTTGTGTCACAAAGGAAAGGAAATCTTGCTAATTATATTTGACGACAAAGCCTGAATTATGACAACAGGGATCTAATGGCTTTTGTTGTTCTCCTTATGGTGGCATGAAGTTAGACTTGAAACAGTGTTCATTATTTTCATTTACAAAAAATGATCACTTATAATGTCTGGCCCTGGGAGAGACAGCATTGACTTCATTAAACAACTGGCTCTGCATTTTCGACACAGCGTTACTAATCAGACTAATTTAGTATTACACTGATAAATGTGTTTTTGTGGGTTGTGTGTGTGTTCCTTATTAGAAACGCTGGGTTGCAGTGCTGTCTCAGGATTACCCCACACTCGCCTTTCATGCCAGCCTTACCAACTCCTTCGGGAAAGGCTCTCTTATTCAGCTCCTAAGGCAGTTTGGAAAGGTGAGTGTTCTTCAGGTTCATATATTAGCCCTTGTTCCAATGAAACAAACAGCAATAAGTGAGAGGCACCATAAAGACCAGCACTTTACAGTTACATCAGACTGATCGTTTTAAGATGTTATCAATTATCTGGTCAATAAAATGTGGTGCCCTTCCCCCATCACTTTCAGAGCTACTGGACTCCTTCTGTCTTAACATCTGCTTCAGGACTATTTTGGGATCTTATCCGTAAACAAATGTACTTGGAAGCACATAAGAGAAAGGGTTTGAAAATATAAATTCAGTTGAAAGTTATACAACAGAGATACTCTTAGGCTCAGGAAAACAACGGCACAAAAATATCATGGTTACCAACAGTGTTGTAAATCTAGCAATCTAATGGCTTTAAAGAGGCGTGCATATGGTGTGTATCAAATTGTTTGGCTTTTTTCCCTCTGGTCTCTCCACATACACCCATTTATATTCTTTAGACTTGAGTAGTGACCGAGAAAGAATTTCATTGTAATCTTCTAGAGAAGTATTGGGGTGTTTTTTACTGTGTTTTTTTGGTTTTTTATTTTTTATTTTATCTGTCTTTGTTATTTATCTGTTGAAGGTGAAAATAATTTGGAATGTGCTCTTAAAGCTGTCATGCACTTGATTTTTATTTCTGATGTTCTGTTAAGTATTCCATGCCATTTCTAAATGGTGTATACTGCTTTTGACTTATTACGATAGTTGGAGACCCATAACTGACCTATGCTTTAGAACATTATGTCTGTTTTTAAGTGCTTCAGCTATGCTGCTATATTACAGCTATATTTTTACTGCTAGCTATAAAGTCGTATTTACATTTACCACTGACTGACAAATGAAGAACACTGGTCATTTTGAGTGAGAAATTCTTGCAGTTTTGAGTTCAATTAGTTAGATTGGAGGTGAGAGGGACTGTTAAATATGATAACATTGTGTTTTTCCTCATCAATCAGAATTAGAGTGTATCTCTATCCCCTTATTTGAACCTGAGTGACCACCAGTGAACAAGCTTTTTATGAACTATAACTTTCTGATAGTGTGGGTTGACCATAATCCCACTGCCATTGTTTGTTGCTCATTTCAGTTTTTCTACCTTATTACTTTGGTTATTATATTTCAGTTTTGTTAAACAATTATATCATCTTGTTTCTCCTCAGCTCCACACAGACAAGAAGCAGATAAGTGTGGGTTTTATTGGTTACCCCAATGTAGGGAAGAGCTCCATCATCAACACCTTGCGATCCAAAAAGGTCTGCAATGTGGCGCCTCTCGCTGGTGAGACCAAGGTAGGAGTTACAAAGAAGAAAAGATGGCATTTTAGAAGGGCAGAGTGATCTGCACAATAGCACAATTTGAATATTGCAAATTTTTATGTTATGGAGAATCCTGACTTGTGTGATTAAGCCTCATTAGCCAAATCCTAGACACTGAGGGACTATGGGCTTTTCTTATACATATCATTAAACAGCTTTGACTTTGTTTATGATCAATAGGTTACATGCAAGTAAGACACGGCACTAATTATTGACGTGTTAACGTTTGGATGCCTGATGTTTCCAGCAGTTCATTTTTGGCTCCAACCAGCTTGTATTTATTCCTGTGTGTGAAAATCAGCTCTTTACCACTTCCAAGCTTGTCAAATGTTTTCTTCACACTGTATAAACAGAGAACCTTGCAATGGTTTTCAGAGCTTTAAAGAGAAAGATAATGAATGATTCGATTGAAAGCGTTGTTTATTGTCTTCTCAAAATGTAGAAAAAACATGTTTGTCACCCTGTCTAAATGGCAGTCTCTTTGCTACTGTTAGTGTGCCTGTCAGAGCGTGGTACCATGTGGAACCAGTTATGCAGATTTGCCCTTGGTTTTAAAAGCTTCTTTCAGTAAGAGTATAATTTTGTACAACATAGTCATAACACATGTCATGTTAAGACTGTACATGACAAGGCGCTTTTAACTAGTCATTATACTTTGAACACTATCTGGAATTGTATGATCTTGAGTGTGGTTGCAAGCATTTGGATACTGGTGTATCCAGTACTATTTGTTCAGTCGACTCAGCAGCAGCGTTTACTTCTGTGAGAAACTGTAACGCTCATTGGTTTCTTTGTACAGTGCCATTCAAGAGTATTCAAAAAGGTAGACAACCCTCTCTTGGCAGTTTTGCCATGTTGTCATAATCATTCAATTTTCTATTAATGGATTTAATGGTGCTCCTTGAGATGTTCAAGTTTTTTGTTTGTTTTTTTTGATAACCCAACCCTGATCTGTATTCTCACACCCTTGTCTCTGGCCTTGGTGTAGAGTTCCTTGGTTTTCATGCTGTCACTTGCTTGATGTTAGCCCTTATTTAGTGGTGTTGCACTGGTTTTTAATCTGGGGACTATCAGAACAACTGTATACACACTGAGATCATTTGACATTTAGGTTGCTCACAGGTGGATCTTTTTTAAATAAGTGGCTTTAGAAGGTGGTTCTTGGGGCTTCAAACAAAGGGGGTGTAGTTCTTTAATTCACCTTTTTTAATGTAATGAATCTGTAGTTTGTTTTGTAGGTCCGTGACCTAAAATCCAATTGAAAATTCTTTTAAATTCCAGGTTGTAAGGTAACAAAATAGAGAGAATGCCAAGTAGGTTGAATAATTTTGCAAGGCACTGTATGTAACAAATGTGAGTATTGTTGCAAAAACAGGTAACAGGATAATCAGCATGCACAGTATGCAGTGGAAAACAGGATGAATGTTTTTGTATATGTGTGCATTCTTTCCGCCCTAGGTGTGGCAGTACATCACACTGATGAGACGTATTTTCCTGATCGACTGTCCTGGTGTTGTGTACCCCTCTGAGGACAGTGAGACTGACATTGTGTTGAAGGGAGTGGTAAGATATTTGTTAGTCTTAGCATTATGTTTACCTTTGTTCTGTTCTATGTGGTGAGTTTGGATCACATTGTGCTATATCTGCTACACGTTTCTCTAGGTTCAGGTGGAGAAGATCCGTAACCCAGAGGATCATATTGGATCTGTTCTGGAGAGAGCGAAGGCTGAGTACATCCAGAAAACATATCGCATCCCGTCCTGGAGCTCTGCCGAGGACTTTCTGGAAAAGCTGGCCTTCCGGACGGGGAAACTGCTCAAGGTCTGGCTTCTGATTGTGAAGGATCGCACAGCATGTTAAAGTGCAATTCCAGCTCAGTGTTTGTTTACCCTGCACTCTCTGTAAACAAGCCCAGTTTCAGATATGTGCAAGCGTGCCAGTAGAAGAAGTAGTACCCAGAAAAGGGCTGGAATCAGTTTAAGCAAAAATATGTGGGTTTTTACTCCTGATTGTTAATGGAAACCTGCCTTTAACTATCCAAACGTTTTCCATTTAAATGAGAAAGGCATGATAAGTGTTTATAAAAATGGAGTAAAAGGTAAATGAAAATAATAATTCCTATGTGCTGTTATTGCTCCTGCTGGTTTTTTGGCCAGTATTTGTCAAGGATCACTGGCATCTGCATTTGGAAAAAAGAGTAATCTTGTTAAACCGCAGTGATGTTAATGAGGTTCTTCACTTTGGCATAATCAAAATACAGATTTTAATCAAGACATGTATCTCATTCTCCATTTTGGTCTATTGCTTATGGTTTTTTGTCTATTTTCTCTCTTGCTTTTCTTTATCGAGTCAGCAGTGCATTAGCAAAGGCAAATAAGAAACTGATCAGGGACCAAATTAATTATATTCTAAGCCCATTAAATTAAATGTTTAGTAAAATTTAAATTTTGGTAACATCTGTAGCACTAACATTAAAAATGGGGGGGAAAGGCATATACTAGCCTATTATCGAACGAACAGTGTGCATAACTGTGTTTTGTTGAATCACGATGACACTTTACTGTATATGGTTTGCAGGGAGGAGAACCTGACTTATCCACGGTCTCCAAAATGGTGCTAAATGACTGGCAGAGGGGACGCATCCCCTTTTTTGTAAAGCCGCCTGGACCTGAGACAGATGAGGAGGTAAGATATAAGAATGATTTAAGGTTCAGTTTAAATCAAACTGAAAAGAAGAGGTAGATCTGTTCAAGTGGCTCGTGTGTAAAATGCTGAAACCAATCCTGGGCATCACTGAAAAACTAGTTAAATATTACAGGATAAACTTTTTTGTCCTGATGTACCTAGACTTTGTTGCAAAATGCCATAAGGATCTTCTTTGTCTTTTGTTTCAGGGTAAAATGCTGCTGCCAGTGGAGGCGTCTGAAGTGGAAGCGGAGCAGGTTGGTTCTGATGACAGATTTGAGCAACAGAGCACAGAGACTGCAGATGCCACCATGCAGGATCGTCTACAGCTACAGAAAGAGAAACAAGAAAGGGTACAAAAGATTCTAGCCAGTGTCAGACAGAACTTTGGCAAAATCAATGTAGCTCCAGAATTCAGCGAGGAAGACCTTGTGCCCGTGGAGATGCCTGACCTTGACTTATCTGGATCAGATGAGGAGGAAGAAGCCGGAGGCAGTGAGGAGGAGGAGGAGGAGGAAAGGGACAAGGATGAGAATGTGGAGGAGACTGAAAAGGAGCAAGAGAGCGGAGAAGCAGAGGATGGAAAAGAATTGTCTGCAGATGGTCTTCCTGCCAAAGCAGAGGGCAAGAGTGCACGCGAGGTGAACAGGGAGCTGGATGAGAAGATATCCAAATTGAAGCATTTCCTGGATCGTGCCAAGTCCAAACGCTTCTCTGCCATCCGGTCTGTGTACCTATTCGTTTTTCTCTCTGTGTGCTTTCCTTTGTTCTAACAAGGTTGTCTGAGGCAGAGAAGTCAGACTCGAGTTCTGTAAGGTGAACTCGTGCTTCTTTCCACCTCCAGACTGGCAAGAATGCTGGCATCGTCTGTTGATTGATGTTGTATTTTCCCAGTATGTTCTGCGTCATTGTCTTGTTTTGTTTTTTGTGTTACCTCACATTCAGTGCATGAGGCTGCAGCAGGCCTGCCAGTACCTCTAAGACCTTGACAATAAATTGGGTGTCCTGTAAGTAATAAAGGCTGTGTTTGTGTTTAACAGAATTCCCAAGGGCCTTTCTGAAAAAATGTTTGTTTCAAGTGAACCAAAAACAGAACAGAAGGACGTAAAGAAACCGCAACAGAAAGGTAAACGGAATTGACTTCTAATAACCAATTGGAGTAGGGTATTAAAAGCATGAGTCCACCAAGTTAAGCTGTAATTTTCAGGAATGTGTATTTAGTAGGTGGTGATATACATTTTATAATTTGTCTTCTGGTATAAGTTTTATAATATTTGGGTGCATCACAAATGCTTAGCACTGGTGTGTTGGTAGTGACAATAAGCTGGTACACACACATGCACCCACAAAGTCGCAGTGAGGTTTACGCTGCTGGAAAGAAAACGAGTCATTAGATGTGAAGTCGTCAACCAGCAGGAAACACAAAGGGGTCTTACTGAAAGTAGCATTTTCACAAGACTCTGCATTTGACCATAAAGCAAATGCTGATTTGAAATAAAAGTAATTACAATTTTTGATGCAACAAGCTGTCCCCTAATGAGGAAGCTGTTTATGATCAGTCTACTTTGGTTTGTTTTTAAAATATTGTTTTGCACGTTCATCCTCTAGTTGACTTTTAGGGGCAATCTTAAAAATGTTTGGGACTTAATGTTCTGTGTTCAAAAGCAGATATGACAGGTTGACATTTGAATGCTTATGCAATTTTGCACAATAAAATATTTGTTTACTTGTTAAATGTGGTTATTGGTAGTAAAATAAACCACAAGTAGCCTACAAAATAGGCATACTGTTTTCTAATAGGTTTGTTTGGGGAAAACAAATGTCATTGTCCTGTGACACATACCTGAACCATCATAAATTTTAATTATATGATGAAATGTTCGCCATACTACCTACTACTATGTCTAAAAGAGTATATGCTTACTAGTAGCCAGCATTATTTACCCACTTCTGTTTGGAACCAGGACTTAAATAGGCCAGAAGACCCTCAGATATAACTTGCATATTGCTACCTCTGTCAGATCAGGAAAACAAATCCACACTGTAGCTTGGTACAAATCATTTTCTGGAGTAGTGTAGGTACAAAACGATAAGAGGATGGTACGATGTTTCAAAGGAGTGAACAGTCACACTCATCATCTTCCCTTTGTTCTTCAGCTGTGACGCATGCCGGCAGAAAAAGAAAAGCTCGGGAAGATGAGGGGTCAGAGCGGCCATGCAAACTCACGTCTAAAGAGGTACGTGTTCTTCTCCCAGATCTCCTACTGAGGTCAGATGTCTCATCCATCTATCCCAGACACCACAGATGGATATGTGCTCTTTATAGTGCTCAAAGGGTAGAGAGAATGTTTCTGGCTTTTCTCAGCCCATATCACTCATATTAATCTTCTCTATCTCCATCTTGTACTTTTTCCTTCACAGAAAAGAAGAATGGAGCGCTCCCAAAAGGTGAAAAAGGTTGGGGTGCGTTATTATGAGACACACAACGTGAAGAACAAAAACAAGAAACGGAAAATGCCCTCTGAAGGCAAGAAAGGCAGAAGATCCAAGCGATAACCTGGACACAGAAAGCCATGTATCTATGGACCTGTCTAGTCATGGACATTGGGATTGGAGGTGTAGAGATGTGTATGAAGAGCATTTACTGTGAGGGATTGATTCATTTGTGATTTGAATCACTTCTTTACGGATGCACTTTATTAACTGCTGTATTTATCCACATGGATATGATGGTTTATTAGCAGCTACACAATCCTTGCCTGTTAAAACCCAAGTGGTTCCATTGTTGGTCACCTACATACAACTATCTTATGAAAATGTCATCACTTCTGAGACCATCAGACCAATTTTTTGTTTTCTCCAGTTTTGGAGAAATAAACAATAAACTGGACAGCAGTGGACATGTCAAACATAGTGATATTTTAAGTACGAGCAAGCACAGCATGTATTATTTGAAATTTGAACTTATATAAGTAAACTGAAACTGAAGACTACTTTTTCGGTGCAATGATTCCTTCCAGCTGGGCCTAAAAAAGGAGAAGAAATTGTTTAGGTCTATATTTTAGTTTCATAGTAAGACATTTGCCTGCATAGAAATGGACAGCTGCTACTGGCCTGACCTTTAGTTGCTGGTTGGTGCGTTTAAGGAACTGAATCTCTTCTGCGTGCTTCTTCTCCTCAACCTGTCGTCGTTCAGTTTCTCGTCTCTCAATTGCCTCACATTTGGCCTTCTGCTCATTTACCTGCCTTTCAAGATCCCTCTTTTCATTTTCCAGATCTGTTATCTGACAATGCACAAAGTTTGAAATCAGTAAAGCACGCTTACTGTTCTGCCTACAAATCCTGTTGTCATATGATACTGTTTTAGAAATTGAATTGAAATGGAGGAACCATCGAGAAAAGAGGGTGTTATAAAGCAGGTAGCAGTGCTTACCTTTTGCTCCATGTCGGTCTTCCCTTGTTCAGCCTGCAGAGCTTTTCTCATGCCAAACCCCACGCTGCTCTTATACAAGGTCTGATAGGCAGCGATAGTCATACGAATCTCATCACGCACTCGTAAGAGCAGCAGCCCCCTCTCAGCACAGTTGATAGTAACCTGTCTGATTAGCTCATCTACAGGAAGGTGTAAAGATTTTTAAATATTCTTTTAGGAAAGTGGTGACATTTCTCTTGCTATCAAGACCTTAAGACTGCAGCTTTGGCTTTAAAGTTGCGAAAGCATTGAGAGAAATTCCTTTTTTGACAGTGAAGTGCAAGTTATAAGTTATGTATTGCAAAAAAGTAATGTAATGAAAGTCAAATAAAACTAATTCTAGGCAGAACAGTTACAATGGATTACAATAATATCTAAAGTCTTTGTGTCTCTACCATCACTGTTGCATGTTTCGATAAGGTAGGCAGGTAAGATAACTGGATGTTCTGCAAGCTCTTCTACTGACCAAAGCATTGTGAGTAAAGCTCCCTGCGGACAGGGCATATGCCTGTTTCTCTGGCCTGCCTCTGCTGTAGTTTGAGGTCCAGCTGCTCCTGCAGGTGAATTACGTCCATTCGTGTACAGGGGGTGCTGGACACCTGCTGTACCCACAGCTGGCTGTTCTCTGTCCATTCCCTGCAACAGCAAAGAGGAACGGTTAAACTCCGCAAGGAGCACTAAAACACCTACAATTGAGGAAACCCATACCTTGGTGGCAGAATGGCATTCAATACCTCCTCACTTTGTTGCTTAACTACATCAGCCGATGGGGATTTTGGTTTGGGTGGAGGTGGGACAGGGCCCGACATAGCTGGCTGCTGTGGACTCACTTTCAGAGGCCGAGCCTGAAATCATTACAGGTGTTAAATAGAAATAACTTGCCTAGCTTTTGACATAAAACCCAGAAAGTGTTCTTGTCTTCCCAGTGTCTCGCAGTCAGGGGTGATCCTAGACATACATCTAGAAGCACCCCTGCTCCACAACCTATATAAAGCCTGCTACAAAGTGAGCAGCTTCCCATACTTAGCTCATTGTTGTTGCCACTGCCAAAAGCCCCCTGAAACAGCTAATGGTAAAAATGAACAGATTTATTGATGCACGAAGATATATGAGCACTCTCAACACGTTTAATAGCAGAAATGTCATACTTTAACATACAAATAAGTTACTCTATTTTTGCTCATTTGCATACTTCTACGATAACAAGTAGTCATCAAAAATAATAATTACATTTTTGGAACAAGGGTCATTGCGACCATGTTGTATAAAATATAGGCTTCTCTATATAATCTTAAAACTAAAAGTATTGGCAGTCTAGACCCCTCCTCCTATTCCATACGCATCCTGTTTGTGGTTAAAATTGTGTTGCAAAACTCTGGAGTAGATTACATACACACTCTTGTTGATATCAATAAAAAATATCAAGTTATTTATAATTTGTTGGAAAAAGAATGTGGAATTTTACTGGGGCACAGAAATTAAGGGGTCTAAAGACGCCCCTGTACTGAGTCTTATTCTACGGTTTTCAATTCAGTTAAATGACTTGGTTACCTTTGGTGACTTCTTCTCCGTGTTCCTGGTCACCAGCACTGGATTATCATACTTCAGCAGAGAGTCGGCGGGTGGGATCATGTTTTGGTGATACTTAATGTTTAAAGTATGTGAATTTAGATCAGAAAACGAGAAGAAACCTGTCACTGCAGAATACACTTCTTCCAGCCAGGCCACTGTTTACAGTCGTTTCAGTTACCAGGGCAACCTGTGACCGCTTGGGTGACAGAGTGAGACAGAACACTAAAGTCCCCTCTGTCAACTAGTCGTACAACCTAAATGAAAATAAACTGAGCGAGACATGTGCTATATAATAAAAATCATGAT
>JBBMFX010000007.1:13960676-13985453 GCA_037832545.1 Rhabdalestes septentrionalis | reverse complement strand
CCACCAAAGGCCTGAAGTAACCCAACGACTAGTATAAACAGGAGAAATACGGTTGTTTTTGTGCCTCTCGTCGTTTCTAGCAGCGGGCGGCTTAAACGTAATTAGCTGTAGGCTGGCTAGCAGTTTTAGGGGCAGAACCTAGTTTTTAGCCTTAAAACGGGAGTCATATCGGTTTAAACGAACACATGTGTACAGGCTGTGGGTCAGATCACCTTATTCCACGTGTCAGTGGGTCGGATTTTAATGAAAGGTGTTTATCTTGGGTCAGGTTCGGGGACGTTTCACACCTGTGTTGTTTTTGAAGGTCTTGCATGTTTCATAAGACAGGAGATGTGTGGCAGAACAAAACAGAAATAAGAGATTTAAGTTTCATTAAATAAAAGGTTAATGCGTGTTTTGAATTGATGGGATTTGCCTTGGGGGGGGGGGGGGGATTGAAGGTTTAAAAGTAGCTAGGCCTAACAGTCTCTGCCTGTAAAGACAAGCCGAGTGATTTGAGTGGGAGCTGATTGCTTTGCTGTGGGATTTGAATTGTGGAGGTAAAATCCTCCTGTCAAAGGCAGGAGACAGTTGGTCTTGAGTTGACATGCTAGTCGAAATCTGATTGGCTCTCCATCCTCTGCTCTTGGCCATTTATAATTGCATCTGATGCAGCACAGACACCAGTCCTGATTAGTGCATGCTGCCTGTGTACCCTTCATATACTAATCAAACCTTCTTCACGACTTTTCTTTATACATTTATACTTTTATTCAGTGATAAATTTCCACAAATGTTTTGATGCACCCTTATTTTGATCTATTTCATTCATTACTGAATGTGGAGATCTGTTCTCTATAATCAATTAAACAGGGATGACCAATCTGACTGCCTATTGCTTTTGTGACTTAAAATAATATCATAATTAATAATATCCTAATTATTAGGTTTTAATTACTGTGTTAACACATGTCAAATTTAATGACCCAATAGGCTCATGGTGCCTTTCTCCAGGACTTTCCTTTATACATTTCTATTGTGACAATTCCACATGTATTTTAATCAATTTCAGTAATTACTGAGAGAATCTGGTGACCTATTCTTTGTTCTCTGCAAACAGATATTGTGAAACTCACTTATTGCTGTTTGCCTCCTAGTTGTTATCCTCTATATTTCCAAACATTTTGATGATTTCAGTAATTACTGAGAGAATGTAGTGAACTAATCTGATCACTTATAGATATGGTGAATATTTTTGACCACTTAATCCTTTTGTGGCTTAAAATAATATATACATTTTTATTATCCTACTTATTCATATGTTTAAAACAATTATGGTAATGTGGTTTTCCTGCAAGATAAATCAGTAGAACATAAATGGCCCAGGATTCAGGTTCATATTAAAACACACTTTATCCAGGACTTTGCTTAATAAAAGTAATGTTTTTCCACACATGGTGATGCACCTTTGTTGTTATAATCAATTTCAGGCATTACTGAGTGAATGTGGTGAACTAGTCTGTTATGCTCATTTGTAGTCAGTGATCTAGTGAAAATCTTTGAGTAGTATTAGAAGGTTTATTGCTGTTGTGTTAATGTGTCCTAATTCGCATAATCCTAATTATTCATATATTTAAAGCATAGGTAGGGTCACATATAAAGACATTGTTTTCTGGCGGATAGATTCAGGTGAAGTCATGTTTTGTAAAATCGTAATTAATCAACAGTAATTTCTTAAACTGTTTTCCCTATGTTTTTTCTCTCAGGCCACACTAATGCTCTAATACCGATCATGGGGTAATGGCAACAAGTGTTCTTGTTCACAGTTAAATCCAGTAAAACAAACCAAAAATACACTTGTCATGTATTGCAAATGCAATGATGACAAAATGCATCAGTATTTTCTTTGACCTTTTAGGCTGGAGCTGCATGATTATGACGACACATTAATTTCAGTCTTCAGACTATGTGGATGTATGTCAAAATACTAGTTCATGTTATTATAATGGACATTTGGCGTACTTTCTTGCTGTGTAAAGGAAATTACAGTGAATTTATCAGTGCCATTATGCATCTGGTATCCTTTTGCATTTCTGTTGAGCTTAATGTTATACACTGTATAGTATACAGTGGTGAAACTACAGTAACTGGAATATTACTGTTGTGTTGAATTCAGTAGCTCTTTATATTTCACTAAATAAATGGACTGCAGTTTTTAATCTTAACATTGTGCTATATGAAAAATGTTCAAAGTAGTAGCATAGTTGTAATTGTGTCTTCAAGACTTAAATTCTTAAACAAATTGATTTATGTTGTCTTTCTCTAATAAGACTTACTATCTGTTTCATTGGTTTTAATATAAGTTGTTTTTTTATTGATCTTATTTAGCAAGAGTTGTTTACATCAACCAGTTTTGTTCAGCTGTTAGTAATATAAATTTATATTGTGATCATTTAAATTATAACTGGTCCATATGACTGGTTATGGTAAATGAAAATGCTCAATATTCTATTCTAAGCATATAGAGCGTAGTGTCAGTATTACCTAGAACCCTGGGAATATTCTTATTTAGGTGGATTTAGTGCAGTGCTTCATACCAAATATTTTCAGAAACATCATTTATTTGTTGGGTACATTTGTTGCAGTTTCTCCCTCACAAATGACAGGCCTCTTGTACATATGAGCTTTGTTTCATTTCTCATTATTTTCAATAAAAGTTGTTCTACAATTTTTTCTAATTGTTTTTTAATATTCCATGGCATAAAACCTATCACACTGTTTCTGCTGGATAAGGAGGTTTGGTGTCATGGCAGTGTGTGGGGGTTCATTTAGTCGACCATTTTCGTTTTAGCAGAAGCCTCGTTAAACTTAGATTAAGTTATGATATTACAGCACAGTACTGGTAGGAATATTTAAGGTTTCATAGAAATATTGTGCACTATTAGGTCAAAATCACACATGCTATCCTATGGCTATGAATAATAATGTTAATGTAGGCTATTTCTTATTGCTTGTCTAGTCAGATTGAGTCAGATTGTTTTCACCTGTAGGGTAGTTGCACTTCTGTTGTTTACTGTGATTTTGATTTAGAAAAAAATGTAGCCATTTCAGTTAAATTGGTTTGCCTGTGTTGTGCTACCAGTATGTTGGTATTGCTATTCCTGATGGATTTGAAAGATTCACCCACTCAAATTTGGCAAATTGTCTCGGTCACTTGTTTTAGATAGATGTCAGTTTAGTGCATATTGTTTTATTTAATGTGTCCTTCATGATTGGCCATTGGGTTCTAATTCAGAAAGGAAATGTGAGGGAGTCAGTTTCAGTTGAAGGTGGTAGCTGTGAACTGTCCCAACAGATAAGTTTTTAAATTTAGACCTTGAAAATGAATTATGCTAATAATTTGAGTCATATTATAAGTAAGAATATTTCTCATCAGTAAAAGTAAAAAAAAAAAAATTAACAATGGTATAACTGAGTTAGAGGGTGATCTGGTCTCGGCAGTATCCCAATGTCATGTTCTTTACTGATTAGTATTTTTAGTCTTTTGACCCTCTAAAGACTGTCCTGTCAGTGTGTCTTGCCTAAATCATTACCAGCCTACACTCACTTGTGTTTATTCCTCTTGTTGACCAATATCCAACTATATCTAGGACTGATGTACGAACACTTTTGTAAGTGTTGTTCTGACGAGTTTTCTCTAACCAATGATTTGATTGTGCATATCTGCCAGTATTATTGACAATCATGTCAGATTTTTTGTGTGTCTGTTTTGTATAAACTTCACTGTGAGACCAGCACAGATACTGATGATTATTGGCGCACTTGAACAAATGTTGGTCTTTGGTGTTTTAAAGCTGTGGTTCTGGGTTCTGCTGATCAGAGCTGCTGCTGCTGCTGCTGCTGTGGTGGTGTATGATGTCCTTCCTGCCCTCAGTTCATCTGTTGGAGTTCAGTATCCACCCCATCCCCCACAGCCAATCAAAGAGCCAGTCCAGCGGCTCCTGCCAAGGGAGTCTTTGCTTTATCTTATGCAGATTAGCCATGTGCTGCTTTTATTTATTTTATTTTTTCCGTTTGGACAGTGGAAAATGTCAAGAGCCGTTCTGGCCAGCCACTTAAACCTAGAGTTTGTTTACTGAAAGAGCACTTCTGTCAGGTCTGCAATTCAATTGCAAAACTGCTTGTATGGATCAGCAGACTCTGATGCTTGTAGATGCTTACCGTTGTAATAATAACAGTAATAGTAATCATTATTCCTGTGTTTTGTTACAAGAAGTTACAAGAGCCCACTGTAAAATGTTCATTTTGTCAGATTTGATCTTTTAAAGGTGCAAGTATTGAACTGAACAGCTTTGCCCTAATATTAAGGCACTGCTGCTGATATATTTCCTTGTTCTTTAAAGCATAATTTTAAAGGAAATTGAGGTAACTCGATAGGAGAAATTATGCAGTTTTACAGAATTTTAAAGAAAACGTATCTCTTATTTTGGCAATAATGATCTTTGATGTGCTTCTAGAATTGTTTTGCTGTCTGACTGGTCATATTGCAAGAGGAGAGTGATGATTAACAGCAGTGATTTTTCCTTATTAAATACAATTTGATTCATATGATCACTTAATCAGTGCCTCATAAAGCAGAATGAGGTGATTGTGTTAAAATGTAACATACATTGGCATGGAATGGTGAATGGTTTAAAACAAATGGCAGCGGTCTCTTTTTTTCACAGCTGTATCTGTGCGTAGACGTTTTTATTATAAATCAGAAGTCTCTTAAAGTAAAATTGCTTGTCATATTTGACCTATTACCACTCAGGTCGTTTGTCCTTACTGAACAGGTACCGCCTCCTACCAATGTGCGATGCTTGCATGCTTGCACATTAAATCGTTTGTACTGTTTGTACCTTGGCCTTTTTATTTATTTTAACAAATAAGATGTTATACTGTGTGATGAACCAGGAAGCTTCCATTACTCGTTAGATATTTTAACCTCATAGCTTCAGTGTAGAACTAAAGAAGCAAGTTTAGCTTGTCATCACTGAATGATTTTGAGCTCAATTTTTGTCCAAACTACTGTTTTTCAACAGTCAGTTTTGATATGTATTAGATTAGTTCGCAGAATGTTGGGTCTTCAGTTGTTTTGTAGTTTGTGTCTCAGTTTGAATGGTTGTGGCATCCGTGTTATCTGTGTGATTGTCCTGTTTGGAGAGTACATTTTCACCTACCTCTAAACAGAGTTGTTTGTGCTGCTTTGCAAGATTCAAAAACAGCAGCAAACTTCCATTTTTACTGCTGAACTACTACTTCTCCAAAATACTACACATCAAAATGCGGGGAACCTCACAAATACATGTATCGTTTCAGTGATGGCTATCTCAATTCAGATATCTATTAACATTTTTGACACGTTTTGCTGTCTTTTAAACTCCCGGCAGCCCTGTGTTATTCAGAACAAACATGAATAGAAAGTCATCGCTCTATATCGATTGTTTATTGGATATTATTTGTATTTCACCCGGGCTCCTATTTACAAGGACCTCTCACAATTATAACAAAATCATCTGAATGCAGTCAGATTAAATGACTTCCATGTTTTTGTCCAAATGTATATAAACAAAAAAAGTTTATTAACACAAAGGAACAAAAAATGACTTCTGGTTGGTGCTGTATCATGTTTGTATGGCTGCAGTAAACCATACATCAAGATATCTGATCACCCAATTTGACCACTTTTGGGATATAGTTTTGTTTTTATTATTACTTTTTTCCCCATATGTGCCCAACTAGCTAAGAATTCTCCAGTTACGGAACTTAATGTAACCACACATACAAACAGACGGAAATTAACCGAAGCTTTAATGAGCTATTCATATTGACTGACAAAAAGAGAAATGTTTTGTTGGTTTTGAGTCGAGCTAAATTTAGGTGCTTTTTGCTGTTTTTACCTTGGATCTAAACCTGTCTGATCTTAAATGAGATTTTCCTGATTTTATTACTGAAATTGTTTGATTTTGTTACTCTAAAGTGCTACTAAAACATTTATTTTAGCCATTTAAAATGTATTTTCCGTTCTTGTTCTCCCCATCTCTGGGTGTACCGTGCAATTTAATTGTTGATTTTAACAGTGTATTATTTTGAGGAGAGCCATTTTAATATCACTATGAAATTTCGTTTTAACTTTCCAGTTGTCCTTACATTTTTCATAGTTTCCAAACATTCACTTATTCTGGAAGTACATTTGTTTTATCATGTCCAAATGTTTAGTATTTAATTTAGTGCAAAATGTTATTATTAAACATTCTAAATAGGAGTCGTTCTCTGGTTATGAATTTATAATGTTAATGTTTATGTTTATGTATGTTTATGGATCAGTATTGGTATTTACATCAGCAAATATGTAGATGAAAAATATTGAATATTGACATTAATCCACCCTTCATGTATTAGTCCGTCCTTAAATCCATATTGGTTACCTTGTGCATTTGTGTATGAATGTATAAATATGTATGCATGGATCTACATCCATACACGTGCGCACATACAGTATACAGACATATTTGTTTTGTCTGTAGTAAGGAGCTAGTTAGTTTTAGCCTGGCCTGATTAGTATTGTGCTGTAGGAGTCTGTGATATGGCAAAAATACTGTGATATATGTACACAAAATGAAACTCTATTTTTGATGTGATATGTTTGAACAAAAGAGCCAGGGCTATACATATTATTCTCAAAATCTAAGTTTTTTGCCCCATAAAATGTAATTAATCATGATTAATGATGCTCAGATTGAAATGAAGCATGCAATAAATCATCATAGATGTTGTGGTATTTATGGAAAGGCAAATTGAGATTTGTGTATTCACAATAACGATTAACATTACACTGCCCGGCTCTTCCTAGTCAGTAGTGTCTTATAATGGTTTTGGTAAATGTGTGATGTTGCTTTGATGTGTGATCTGTGGCACATTATTGGATCTTGGGATGAAGCACATGTAATACTGACCTTGGAGGAGTAGAGGCATTTTTCTGCAGCAAAGGGGGTCTGCTAATTAGCTAACTGTCTGCTAATACTAGTGGTCCACTGAAGTGAAGTGTTTAAAACTGATGTTCCAGACACACACAGCACAGTTTATTCATTTATATGAATAAACCCAATGACTCTAATAATACTTCAAAGGGGATAAGGGACTTGACATATAATGGGACGTCAGTACGTCAGAGTGTGTGTTCTTGGGAATTTGAACTTGGCAAGTTCAGTTTGGGAGTCGAGGACTGGAGGATGCAGTTTTCTCAATCTGCTTTGGGAATAGCAATGTACTTGCTGACATTACAGCCCAGCTCTGTTCGAGAGTCTTGTCTTGATACTTGAGACCCTGCAATTTCACCTAATTGATATTTATGTAACTGATAATGTGTAGTTTGAAAGTCATTATTTAAAAAATCCTCCTCTGCTGTTAGTTGGGGTCTTGTTCATCCTCTCAGGATTTATGTTTTGATAATGGCTAGACTAAACCTCACCTTCTTATTATACAGTTACTTGCTAGAATTATTGAAAGAAATGACCAAAAAATGTAATTTATCATTTAATTTCATGGATTCCAGTGATGGGGAAGATAAAAGAAAAGACAAGTGCAGGTGTTGCAATATACATGTTATTCTATGCTCCTGTTCAGCGGGAGAGATTGGAGGATGAATTTGGCTTGGAAACTGGACTCTTCGCAATGTCAAAGTTTGAATACAAAAGTTTTATTCTAGATCGGCGGATACTGTAGTTTGAGCTTGTAACGGAATAACTCTGGCCAGAGCAATTCTGGACCCAATGCTTGCCGTGACCACTAAGCTAATGTCAATTCAGATAATCCCACTGACACATTCATGGCAACTCCAGTAGTAGTGCTCCTTTTATGTCCATTCTCAGTTTTTTTGACATCTCCGTAACCCAAGTCTTCTCCTTTGTTTTTGGTTCTTCCACCCCCACACAAATGTCCCGTATTCTACATAAATATAGAACTTGATTGCAAAATGTACCCATGGTACTGATGGTTTTACTGTGTGAGGATTGGCCAGAACAGCTAACTTATCACGACGATTTTCATTGTGGTAAGTAAATAGAGTAGTTATGGAATGCTATGGACAATGTGAAATTCAAGGAGTACAGTAAAGTCAGATAAAACCTTGTTGACTGTGTCAGGTGGTGGTCCCTTAAAACTTAATTTAATTATTTGTGTTTGAAGTTAAAGCCGTTTTAGTCCTATTTGTTTGTTCTTTTTTTCTCTGCTCAAATGTTGGCCCTTGTTTCCACTTGTAAATCACAAAGTTCTGCTCATTCCTAGTAATGACCCATGATTTTGGAAGTCAGTGCACACCTGAGTTGAGTTTGAGACACATGGCAGTGTTTTACATGTCACACACAGTGTATATTATGACTATTATTAAAATGTCTCTTATAGCCAGACATTTATTCAGCATGTAACAAAATGTTTTAAGCATTTCATATCAGCAGTCGGATTTTCAGTTTATTTTAATGTTGAATTCAATTTGATGGTTGAATCAAATTTCTGTCCAGATAAATGTACATACTTCAAGCTTAATGTCTCACTGTCCACTCGATTTCATATCTCTTCATTTATACTATTGTGGCTTCTGTCAGTCATTCAGTGCCAAGATTGCCTTTAAAAAAAAAAAAAAGGAAACGCAAGCCTGGCTCACTCTCAAACACAAGTACAGCTGGGATGTGTTAAATATTCGGCAGACTGCCTTCCATTTGAAATGAGTTATATATAGCACTCTACACTTCCTTAACTTGTACAGAAAAGGTAACATGCAGGTTAATAACCGTGGGGAAACTGCTTGTGCAAACCCCCCCACCCCTATTCTTTCTTGTTGCTGGGATCACAAAGCTGCATTAAAAACAGGGCTTGTAAGTGGAAATGAACATTATTATGTGGTCTACGTGTTCTGTTATTTATTAAAATATAAACAGAAGACCAGTAATATTAGATGTTCCTATTTGGAACATCTGTTAAGACTAAAAGCCATAGAGAATGCCACTGAGGTTTACTACTGTAACTAGAGCTGGGCGATATGGCAAAAAAAAAATATCACGTAAATTTTTCCTGTATTGACCGATATCCATAATTATCAATATTATAGTTCATGTAATAATAAAAATAATGTAATAAAGTATAAATATAATTCTATCCCGGCAAACAGAATGAAAACAAACAATATTAGTAAACAAATATTTTTTTTCGCAACTAATGACTTTACATACAAAATTCCCTTAAAATTGTAAAAATATTATTGATTTTCAAGTATTTAAAGAAACAAATACCAAAGATCAAATTAACACAACCATATAATAATGTACCAATGTGCACAAAAGTACAATATTACACATATGTCAAAGGGCAAACACAAAATAAAGCAGGACAGAACTGACTGCAGCAAGTATCTGTAACAGTAATACGGTATACCGAGGTAAAATAGGGAAGAGGTATGACAGTATCAAAATTTGGATACCGCCCAAACCTACCCCAGAACTACACACACGCATGCACACGCACACACACAAGCACACACACACACACACACACACACGCTCGCACACACAGACACACGCACGCACACACAGACACACACAGACACACACGCATGCACGCTCACACACAAGCACCTTGGAGGACTATTTTCGGTATTATCTCCTCCTGTGCATTGCCTCTTTAGGAGAGGAGGGGCAAAATTGTAACGTCGTCAGTGATTGGCTGTTATGCAAACCTAACGTGCTGCTTGATTGGCCCTTGTGTTGTCTGTATCAGCGCATTCTCTAAAACTGAGCAAACTAGTTTTATCGATTTTTATAGCCTCCGCATATCATCGTGATCGTCCTCATTTTTTATCGATAAGAAATCGAGTTCGTTTTATCGCCCAGCACTATGGTAAAGCCATTTTCCTCTTTTAGGGGAGCAAAATTAATTAGACCGTTGGCTAGTCAGTGGTGCCTTGTCCAACTGTATCCATTGCATCATTAGTTAACTGAGATAACAAAAGTGAGTACAAATTGCATTCCCATCTGGAGTTCGCCCGAAGAATTGTCCATATAAAAAAAGAATTGCAGAAAAATAATTTCACTTAATTATACAAGTGTACTTTGTTATATCATTTGAACAAATATATTAAATACATGTATATTTTAAGAAGTAAGAATGAAAAGTTGAGCTTGATGATCAAAAGACCTGTGGATGTCAAATGATGCCCTTCTGTCCCCCTTATTGTGAGAGTTTGTTTTAGCTAATTAGGATGGCTTCTGTTTAGAGATGTAATAAACACCCCGTTCTCCTTCAGTTGCCATATGAATAGTCATTGTGTAATTTTAGCACTGTAAGGTTTATCAGACTCCAGTTGCTCTGAATCCATACACCAAAGGCTTCCCACTAGATTATTCACTAACCCCCACTGGGTTGAACAGGACATTTGTCTGGTATATGAAGAAAGTGTGCAGGTATGTGGTGCCGGATCTCCCAAGAAACCCCAGGGAGCTTCATCTAGCATGCTAAGCCAGAGTCCTGTTCATCCCTCAAATGATCACAAAGTGTACATTGGATCCACTAAAAGGGAAAAACAACAGCTGGGCTGAGCTGATACCGCAGGCTGCTGTAAGAATGCAGTGCGACTCTGAATAGAAACTCCCAGAGAATTTGGCTGGAGGACTGGCTTCTGTAGTAGTAGTTTCCACTTGACTTCGCCTTCAAGCGTAACTGCCAGTTAAATCCAGACGGTGTCAGATGGAAGTTTTGAGTTTGAAAACTCAACCATGAATTACAAACTTGCAGGAAACGTTACATGCTATATATAACACCTATGCCATTGCTAGGTGCTATTACAATTACATGCAAATTAAAGCTTAAGGACTCATCAGATTGTGATGCCCTACAGGAGTCATCTCTTACCTAGATCCTGCTTGCACCTGGTCACCTATGTGATTAATATCTGCATTATTTCCTGATCCGATTTTGGATACAAGCTTTTACATTTGGTAGTCAAATGGGTCTCTGATTATCCAGATTGAAATTCCATCATTGGTTCATATGCAACAACAAATGGGCTGGCTCCTATTCAAAAGTAAAGTAAAAATTTGCACAATACAGCCAGTATTCAGAGGAACAGGCTGTGTATGCTGTGGTTGTTCTCCTATCATTTTTATCATGGCCATTTTTGTCTCACATGAACATGCCACACGACAGCTCAGTACACTGTGGTAACAGTGTGAAATTCTTCTCTTTTAACTCATTCACCTGAGTGAAGCAGTGGGTAGCTGGCAAGGCAGCACCCAGGTGGAATATGTGGGGACAGTTCCTGAAGGGGACCTCTCTAGTGCCACTGGTGGCCTTGAGAATCAAACCCACAGCCTTACAATCAAAGGGGTAAATCCCTGACCACCAGGCCACCATCTGTCCCAATGTCCTCAACACCATAAACCATGTAAAACACAGGCAAAATTTAAGAAAAACAGTTTCTGTCTTTGAGCTAAATGGCTAATCCAATGTGGGTGATGGATTCAAATTAAACTACAGAGGAAAATCTCACCTTAGGAGGTGAACTGAAAGAGCCATGTTTGATTTGAGCCCTGGAGGGCAGTTTCTTAAATAAGCAGACCTGCAGGGGAAGGTGCCATCACAGTGTTGCGAGGGTTTGGGTTGTGGATTGCATCTTGGAAAGATGAATGTATGTACACTGCTATGCTATGTGGCTTGAAAGCTACTGAGGCCACCTCCTGAAGTGGGTTGAACGCTCAGATTTAGGTCTGCTTATAATGCATCAAGAGTATATTTACACCTGGTCACTCCATGCATTCTAAGTATCAAAATGCAGGTGTACATTTCCTGTTTATGCATTAAAAGCAGACTTAAGCCTGAGCGTTCAACCCACTTCAGGAGGTGGCCTCAGTAGCTTTCAAGCCACCAGTGGTGGAATGTAACAAAGTATTTGTACTTCGTTACTGTACTTTAGTAAATTTTTACGTATCTGGACTTTACTTAAGTAAAAATGTTCATGCATACTTTTTATTTTACTCCATTAAAACTTGCGGCAATTATCTGTACTCTACTCCACTATATTTCTTCAAATTATGCCGTTAGTCGTTACATTTTATGAACACCATTTCCTCAAAATCTTGCATGAAAAAAAGTTAGCCTATTGCATTCTGGCATTGTTTGCCATTTCCTACCAATCAGGTGGCTTTATTAGCTCCAATGACGGCAGAGTGCGTGAAAGGTAGCAGCACAACCTGCTAGACTGGCTTGATTTTAAGAGGAGAGAGACATTCAACCCAGAGCTAACATTGACTGAGTGTAAGCATGAGCCCTGCAGCTCTGAATAAGTGAGAAATCCTTGGCCGTATTTAAAAAAATGATCTCGGTTCAAAGAAGTCCCAGTCCAGCCCTGCATCATACCAACAGTCCTGTATTTCCTTGGTTTCTCACATATTTCAGGGCTGGCATATTAAAGGGCTGGGATTGACATTCATACTGTCATATTCTTGAGAGTGTCACCCCACCACTAGTGTTTGTGTACTGTTATGTTTCCCATTTACTGCTCTCAACAGATGTATTAAATAGTTTGGCAAGTACATAAATGATTTAAAGTTATATCATGTCCTGATTGGTTTATCTTAATGGTATATTAGTGGGTAATACCTAGTAGATAACTTGTTATCCACATCATTGTAAGTTAGGGTATACACAGTATTGCAGGGTGCATGCACAATAAGCACACCAAACTGTCCAATACACATATTCTGTATATTTGCTTGTAATTATCATGAGCGATGACATCGGTAGAGGCTTAAGTCAGTATATCTACTAGTCTTTTAGAAAAGGTCACACCTCAGACTTTGATACAAACCATTGTGTGAGTACTTTTACTTAAAAAATGTGTTAAAGTAGGTACTTAGTACTTTCACTTAAGTAAGATTGTTGATGTAGCACTTCTACTTTTACTTGAGTACATGTTTTGCAGGATATTAGTACTTTTACTTAAGTACTACGCTTCAGTACTTCCTCCACCACTGCAAGCCACATAGCATAGCAGTGTACACACATAAATGTAAACAGAGTGGTTTGAATCACTGAATGTCACACCTTAACTTACCAACACTATTAATAAAACAAAGTATGGCAGGTAGCATAAATGCATTCATTAAAGCGCAGCAGTAAATGTTTGTAATTGAACTTAAGCTGTGTCTGATTTCACAGGAACATTTCATCATGCTGTTTAAATAGCCTTATAGTCTAGATAGTCTTACAGTCTATATCTGTTCCAAATGAGGGTCTGGTCAACAAGCTTCAGAACAGGATTAATAAGTGCATCAGGATGTCAGAAGCCATTTTTGTATGTGTTTATATATGCACGACAATTCTGAACTTAATGATGACTCACAGAGGCAGAAAACATTTTAGCGCATCATGATAAAACATCAATCCCACTTTCACTTCATAAGAAAAGAAACTCTTTCATAGTGTGTTTTTTCTCTTTCACCAATGTGTTTGAATAACAGCTGTCTATATGCGTTTTTACCTCTCTGTTCATCTGTTTCTCTGAATCATATATTTACTATGAATTCTGCAGTATACCCATAGTTTGTATGCTATCTGTGTATGCAAAGATCAAATTATGCATACCCATTGTCCATGATTTATTTGTTTTACAATCTTTTATCCACCTGTAATATTTATTCAAGAGAAAAAGGCTTAAAGGAACAGGGAATTCAGTATTCATTTTCTTAAGTGGGTCCTTAAGGACCTCATGTTTTGATCTAATTGGCCAGTTTTCATCTCGGCCCCTGAAGCATCTCTGGTCAGTTCTTCAAGGCCTCCACAAAATGCTGTATAATGCTCCTTCTTGTTCCATTCTCTTTATTTTAGAAAACATTTAAATGGTAAATGCATATTAGGGTGTATCAATTTGTGTCTCACGTTTTGTCTGAGATAACTTCGATTTAGACTGAACCTCTAAAAGCGTTTGACTAAAAGAAAACAGTCAAAAGACCTTTATCGCTCACGCTTTAATCAGACTGCTGCTGTGTGATTGCTGCCTCTTGGGTAGTGGGAGCGTTTAAAAAAGCATGTTTATGAGGACCATTCATTCTCTGTCATGGTGAAAGACAGAATCCTCTGGCTGTTTTTGTACCAGTTGCTGGTGAGGTAGCGGCCATTAATGCATAATGGGATTTGCAGATTGATCTTTCTCCCTGTGTTCATTTGGTAATGTATCTCATATTTCTCACTTTGGCTGTTTTCAAGGCAAGTTGGGCAGGGCTATTAATGCAGGTAGGTTTCTCCTTCAAATCCAGATTTGTCTGTCAGACCTCTGAATAGAGAAATGTGACTTAGAACATATTTTCATTGCTCCAGAATGGTGGTATCACTTCAGACGACAGCTGATCTTGCACATTGTCATTATAGGCTTCTGTGTGACTGCTGAGACATGGAAACCTATTACATGAAGCTCCTGATAAGGACTAATTATGCTGGTGTTGTTCCACAAGCAGTTTGGTATCCAGTAGAGTGTTGCAACTGAGAACAAATGCTTTTAAAGTCCAATTCTGTAAGATCGCATGAGCTCCCACTTCATTGTAAAATTTTACTTACTGTTGACCAGGGAAGCTCTAGCCAGGCAGCCAACAGTATTACATAATCACTCATTTGAAGGGGTGTTAACATTATTTCACCTATGTAGTGGATCAATACTGGTACACTTTTGTGACATGCCATGTAGTAAATTGAAACACACTTGTTATATTGTAAAGGCTGGCCTGTATCATCATGCAAATTGTGTGTGTGTGTGTGTGTTTGAGTTTATATTCACAAACAAAAAAGTATCTTTTTCTTATTAGTACACTCATTCGGTTGAATCAAACTCTGCAACTGGAATAAAATTCTGTTCATCTAAAGTTTAGTTTGATCTGCGCCTGATCTTTCAGGCACCTAGTAGCTACAGCTTCAACTGCATGACAAGCAGATAAATTAACATTCCTTCATCTGCTCTCCTCTTGTGGCTTTTGCTGGAGACTAGCGCTTGTCAGTCAACTTTTTTGCTCCCATAACTAATGAACGTTTCTCAAGGTTCTCTACTGTCCTTTGAATCTCTGTAGCTTGCCGCTAACGGTAATTGGTGTGTCAACAGGGAATGTGGTGGTTTATCACTTCAGATAAATGAACAAATACATCTCCACACTCCACCATATCCTTCTCTGTACATACAGTGCAGCCCAGAGCTTTGGGGAATGCACAGCGGGAGATGGGCGAAAGGCTGAGTTTACCATTCATCCCGTCACTTCGGCGCTCTGAAGTTGATCCAGTTTAAGGCTTATGGATTAGTGGATGGCTGTGGCAAATATGTGTTCCTCCAGCAGTTGCCAATGTCCTCGCTGAAGTACATTTGAGCAGAGTGATGCTGTGAAAGATTCTGAGTGAACTTTGACAGTGCTGACAAGAAATATCATCTGCACATTAGAGATAATATCGCCCTTCATCTTCATTAAAGCCTTTCATACACTTTTGAATATAAAGACACAAAAAGTGGTTTTATAAACCAACGTAGAGATCATTTTGTGGTTTGTCTCCAATTTGCAGATGTCTTTATGAAGAATAATTGGGGTTTTTACTCAAGCTCTGCATAATATAAAAGTTCTAGTTATAGGTCTGAAGCTGTGCATCCAACCTAAGAACCATTTTAGCAACTATATGCAGTAAAGCCTTTTAAGAGGTCAGGGGATCCAGACCAAAGAACAGAATTCTGCAGAATCCATCCCAGATTTGTATGGATCACATGGAGCTCCTTTGTTGATAAGGTTCGAACAGTATCAGAAATTATGATCTGCCTTTAAGGCTGAGAGCTAATTGGGCAGTTTTGTCTTACCAGGATGGCTAAATATTGTTTGTGTATGTCTTGATAATGTGCAGTTTTTGCAGTGTAGTGGGTTACCCCGCTACCTCTCACACAGGAGAATAGGCTCTGATTTTCTTGTCCTTATACAGCATGCTACACTCACAAGAGTCTTTGAGCAAGACCTTTAAGACTACATTCATAGTTCACGGTCTACAGCTGTAGCATAATTAAAATTGTAGGTTGCTCTGAATAAGCATCTAGAAAATGCGTAGGTGCAAAAATCTCTAATGCAACCATGTTGGTTCAAGAATCCTGTTTTATCAGAAAATAATTTCATCAATTAGAGATGAAAAAAGTTACAGTAATATCTGGGGATGCCAAAATGTTTCTTAGCTGGCCAGTATGTAAGGGGCCTACGGAAACCATAAGTAGATCCTCTAAACCCCTTAGACTTTACATATGAGAGGGTTTATGTATGTCTCCAACTATAATACTTAATATTATTGTTACACATAAACAAAGTAAAACACTTTATTAGTCATTCTTTGCATGTGAGCATTTAATTGGATTCACATCAATAAATTAAGTTTGTTTTCAAAAGGCTCCCATAGGGAAAGACGAAGTAGTGAAGACTGATAACTGTGCATGCTTGCAAATTACTGTGAGTCCCAAAAGTGGCTAATAATTGGAGCTGCAGGGTCTCTGTTTCATAAATTCATTTACTTGAAGCTTAAAATGTTCTAGAAATGCAGGAGACATTGTTCTGAGGCAGTGAAGCGAGCTGGGGAAATGGACTGTGATGAAATGCAGAGATGCATATTGAAATATGGATTTTGGACCTGCGGTGCGGTTTTCAAGGCAAACCTGTCATTCACATATTTGTGATTGTATTGATTTGTTTATTTGTTTTTGGTTTGCCTTGGTTATGTAAAGCAAGACCAACAGCATATCATGCTGTCATATAATAAATAAATTCTCATTGGGCGAACAAAGAAGGTTATTTCCTGACTCAACAACATATGGCTTGCCTCTGATGCTAGAGCACTTTTATGTTGCTCTGGTTTTCTCTTGGAACTTTACAACTGATTGGCAAACATTCTTTCTTGCATGTTGCAAATACATCTTATAGTAAGGTTCCATTAGACACTATAGAAAATAGAAAGCTATAGAAAATTAGATTGGGAAGTATGTCCTATTAGTCTTTCCTACCGTTTTAGTGCGCTTCCAACTGACACAAATAAATGTCATGTACACTTAGCATTCTGTTGATACAAGGATGTGATTCCAACAGTAACGCACTGCAATGGGCCAAAGGTTAGCGTACAGCATTCCTTCAGCAGCTGCTTCATCCTATTATAAAGTACTGCTGCACTATCCTCGCAAGTGTGGGTAACGGCTTTTCAATGACTGCTCATTAATTGCCCCAATAGAACATGACTTCAAAGCCAAGACGACAGGCCTTTTAAAAGAAAGAAATGTTTCATATCAGTGCAGCATGCCTTGGCATGATTGGATGCACAGCATTACAAAGCTGAGTACCTGAATTTTTTTTATTTTTTTATTCTTTTTTTCAACTTTTCGAATCAGTTTCTATTAAACTGCTTCATAAAACTGTTTGCAGACTTGCCTTAGATCTTTACTGACTTGACTGGATCATGACAGAAAGGACATTCGATGATAGGCCTCATACCTCCTTTTAGAGCTGGGTGATATGGCAAAAAATTTTTAGCATGATCATTTTTCCTGAATTGACCGATATCGATAATGATCAATATTATAGTTCGTGTAATAATCAAAATTATTTAATAAAAGTATAAATATAATTATTTCCTGGCAAACAGAATGAAAACAGTAATATAAACAATATTAGTAAACAAATATTTATTTTCCAACAAATTTGAATATTTACATACAAAATTCCCTTAAAATTGCAAAAAGTTATTGATATTTTCAAGTATTTAAAGAAAGTATTTAAATACCAAAGCTCAAATAAACAAAACTATATAATAATTTAACAATGTGCACAAAAGTATAATATTACAAATATGGCAAAGGGCAAACACAAAATAAAGCAGGACCGAACTGACTGCAGCAAGTATCTGTTACAATGTTGCCCTCTGTACTAAAAACCCTTTCTTAATGCAAACTGGTGGAAGGAATACAAAGATACTGCTTAGCTAGAGGGCTCACTCTAGGAAAGGCAGTTATGTGTGCTTTCCACCATTCCAGAGAACTGGTTTCACTGTCCACACAGGGCGTTTGTAGATAATTTTCGAGTTCAGTTTCAGTCGACTGTTGGTATGTAAGTCAGGTTGACTACTTGAAGAGGTTTCAATGAGACTAACTGGCATCATTTCGTTCGCCGAGAAGTAAGTCACTGTACTTTCAATGTCCCAATGCCTTTTTGTTTTTTTACTGTATGGAGTGATGGTGGCAAATGTCGAAGCAATGGACTGTTGGTTAGGAATAGCTTCAGTACTGGAGGACTTGGAAACCACATCACTGAGGGTTTTTTGGCAATCAGCATGCTCGATAGGATGGTATTTCTGAAGGTCGTGAAGTAGGTTTGTTGTATTACCAGATTTTATTGGGACCTGTCTAATTTTATAAACTGGTTTTATCTTTTCATTTCATTTTGGTCCGTTTGAAGTTAACCGAACCACTTCCATACCTTTGAGGACGTGTGCCCTGTTTTTGGTATTATCTCATTTAATACATTCTCCTCCTCCGCTTCACTCACCGGCGCGGCAGTGTTGCCCAACATCTTTTTCTAAAACAAACCCACGTTGCTAATGATTACAACATTGCCTCTTTTAGGAGAGGAGGGGCAAATTGTAACGTTATCAGTGATTGTCTGTTATGCAAACCGAACGTGCTGCTCGATTGGCCCTTGTGTTGTCTGTATTAGCGTATGCTCTAAAACTGAGCAAACTAGTTTGATCGAGTTTTATAGCCTGCGCAGATCGTGATCGTCCTCATTTTTATCGATAATAAATCGAGTTTGTTTTATTGCCCAGCACAACCTAATTTTGTCATTGTATGTACTTGTTGATTTTTTGTAGATTTTTTTTTAAGCATTCAGAGGTCCTGTTTGCGTGACGCAGCTCTCATTGTCACTTTGGAATCTCTTTACTGTAGACAGGTTTTTATTGTCTTGCGCCTCAAACTGCATAAATTATTGTCTTGGAACTGACTGCAGTGTGGCGTTTCTGTATGTGCTCCTGACTTGGTTTAGCCTAACATTGTTAATTGGGTTGGGAGACAATATGTATTGTTATCATGACAAATTATGTCATGTTGCACTGTCATTTTCTTCATGTATAATACAAAGCATCGGTTGGCACAATAGCACATTTTGCAATAGCACGTACAGCATTTTAAATAGAATAAAACAGACTGGCAATGCAGGCTGTAAAATTAGCTCTTTTTTACTAAAGCACTTCTGTATGAAGCAGACTATAATACTAAAACTACTGAAACACTCCAGTCCTCCACAGCTAGCAGCAAGTCATTGTTCAGTGTGAGTGTATGTCATTTCAGGCTAGATTTGTTACAGGATTGGGTCCGATTCATTCTTGTCATCCCGTCTGAAATCTGATACAGCATTTTCTGATTTTGACCGATACTGATCCCATCAGTACTGGTATGCTATATCTGTAGTCAGTACTTATCAACCACCCTCATCCTCACCTACTGCATGTTTCTTCACCAGGGAAGGGATAATCAGGCCTGTTTATCTGGATTTATAACATCACGGTTATGTAAAATGTTGGATGAAAATGATTGTATTCCTATTTTTGAGAGTGTTCTCTAAATGTGGCATGATTTGTTCATTTTAACCCCAGACAGTAGAACCAAATATTGAGATCATGAAAATTTCTTGGACTGTATTTCAAAATACTGTGTTCTGCCTTGTTGTCTAATATAATGTGCAATTTGCATTTGTTATAATCTGCGGATTTTCCTTCCTGGTAAGTAATTTCTCTACACACAAACAAATCGAAAGTTACTATTCTTGTTTTGGACAAAGGATTTGAGTGGAAGAATACGATTAAATGGCCTCTGGCCTAATCCTCATTTATTTAGAAGGAGATATGGACGCCCTCATTGCTTGTGTTTTTTTTTGTTTTTTTTAAGGTTCAAAGAAGGCAGCAGCAGTGGTGAATTGGCCATGAAAGAAAGAGCTTGCAGTGGGCGTGAAGCTACATTTCTTTCATTAGGACGCTTTATGTTTCCTGCGTATGAAAGGCATGTGCACGTGCGAGTTAGAGAATTGTAAGATCTTGGTGTAGGGGGAAAATGAGGTATCCGCTGGTCTCACAAAGAGCTCTGTGTGTGTGTGTGTATGTGTATGTGTGTATGTGTGTGTGTATGTGTGTATGTGTGTATGTGTGTGTGTGTGTGTGTGTGTGTGTGTGTGTGTGTGTGTGTGAGCTGTTGATCTAAAGTGGAAAGGACAGTTCGTGTGCCCCCTCTGGTCCTGTACTTTGTCTGCGAGTGCACTGTCACCGCTGGTAGAACAGTGACAGGTGAGCGCCAGGGACCGTGGTGCATGCCAGACCCTCAGGCAATGCCCTGGAGCTGCTGAAACTGACCTCCTGCAGACTGCCCCTCCCTTTCATCTCCTCTCAAACCAGCACCGTCCAGCTCCTGTGCACAACTAAAGCAGACACCCGAGCCAGGAGGTTCGCAGGGTCTCCAAGAATGCCAGCTGATAAAGGGTGAACGGCTTCAGGATGGGATTATGCAGCAATCACGTGCTGGTCACCTTTGTGTGTGAGTGTGTGTGTATGTATGTGTGTGTGTATGTGTGTGTCTGTGTGTGTGTGCATGTGATTGCATGTGTGGGGTGGGGGACTTTTCTCATTCCTGGAATTAGACCGGGGAATTATTATTAGATCTGGACCTCACAAACCATAAAAATAAGAGGCAGAATGTGGAATATTAATGCCAACGCAGAACTGGTAGTTTATTCCTGTCAAGCTTTGATTTAGAGTTAGTGTTCCTCAGGTACGTGGGCAATTTCACATTCCATCACCTCCAGACTATATTCCCTGATACGGATAAGTACCACTCCGAGCAACTTTTTATTTTTGAACATCTGCCTTTACGCATTTTATTCCAGTCATAGGCAATATCATGTTCCAAAGAGGATGAAACATGAGCTCGATTAAACCATATCAAAAGAGCAAGTTTTCTCCCCGCACCTCCTACAGCTATGAATACACTGTCGAATGTTGCGCCTCAGTATAATGAACGCAGTTCTGAGCTGCTGTAACCGGACTCCTCATATGCAAGTGCCCTAAAGACACATTTCAGTTCCCGTTTCATTAAATTAGATTGTTTGGTTCCGTTCAATTACTTAGCCTGAGTCTAAGGAAATTTTAATGGCACTGAGGAGTGTGACATGACTTCCCTCATGGTGGATTCAATTGCATTGCTTTCAAATAGTCTCTGACTGCCTCTGCCTAGTGCTGTGATTATTAATAAGCTGTTTGGGTGAAGTAGTATAAACGTCTTCTCTTATTTCATCTAACTCTGGGATTGTTTTAGCGGAGCAGCTAGGCCTAAGAGATTTTGGTAGTTTTCTCTTAGAAATTGATTGAAGTTGAAATGTGTTTTGTTCATGCATTGTTGTGATTCATTTGGAATCACTGGTGAAGGTTTTCATCTCTTGGTCGTCACATTATCTTACCTTTTATTCCCTGGAGTACTGAAGTTGCCAGAGATGTTCTCATCATGTGAGTCTCTGGAGTGAGTGTGAGTTGGGTTGTGAGTCGCTGCAGTGAAAGGAGATTTGAGTCTTCGGTCCAGTCCACATCCAGTCTTGGGTCTTTGGGTGCGAGTACGAGTTGAATCTCCTGTTTCAGGGTGCAAGTTGAGTTTCTGGGTAACAAGTTGAGTCTTGGTTCTGTGGAATGCGAGTCTGAGTGGAGACTTGAGTCTCTAGATCTCAGAGGATTAACCCTAGAATGTGAGCAACATGGATCCAGGCCTACAAAGCAACAAATGTTAAATCGCCCTTGTAAGGCAAAACTCCTTATATGGAAGTTCCCCTGGTGTTTTTGAATGCTGAGGTATCAGAGGTTATACTGAGCTTTGTTTGTCACAGAGAACCAAAGTTATTGTAATTAATAAAATATGTATTAATAATAACCGCTACGGGGGTTTTAAGAATGGCATCACACACAAATGGCCATAAAAAACCAACAGGTCACTGATTTAGAAACTGTTTATTTGTTAAAATCTGATTTCTGAGTTAACTGACTTTATTTTGTCTATAATTAAGAACTTGTACCCACTGTTCCCACTGAGAGCTCAAGGGGAAATGGCTTTACATACTACTCCTTTTTGTCTTTCCTAATTTCTGCCTTCGGACTGTGGGTGTAAATCAGGAGCCTTTTCCTTTGACTTCCTCCAGAACACCATTTTTACCTCTTTACTTTTCCCAAAACCTGAGGTAGTCCTTGGAAATGTTTTGTCATTCACTGCATTACAAGTACCTGTCCTTTAATTGAGCTAAAACAAGGAATTCTACTTGAAACATACATGCCAATATCAGAACAGCCACATTCTGATCAAGGCATTTTTATTGTTTCCTTCAAAAGGACATGGCTGGTTGCTTTGGCTCTACCTGTGATAAAAGTGAATGGTCAGTGGTTTATGAGTGTACCCTGCCTTGTGTAAGCACTTTCAAACAAACATTTAATTAGTTCAAATTTTATTTCTGGATCACCAAGAATGGAAGCCTAATAAAAGTAGGGCTCCTCATTATATCAGCTGTTCCGTTATTGCGAGGTTGGTCTACACAATGCAATTTTTTTCTTGCAGACGAGTGTATATTGAATAGCAGAGGGGTAAAAACTGTCACTGAACCTCTCAGTACTTGCTCGGATTATCCTGAGACTCTTCCCTGGGGGCAGGTGGGAGTTTTGGATCCCTCTAACTATATTAATTCCAGAATAGTCATGTTATGAGCCCTGTAATACATTGCAATAAGTAGCAGTATGATCACAATACTAATACATTTTCTATATCATACAGCTCTAAATAAATGTGTTTTTATTAAAAGTAAAATGTGTGAGATGTAAAAAATAAAATAGATATAACACACATGGTCGGTTTCCCATGCAGGGATTAAATCTAGTCCTGGATTAAGTATTGCTGTGAATGGAGATTTTCCATTGAAAATGAACAGGTAGTCCAAGACTAGGTTTAATCCCTGCTTGGGAATCCGACCCATAGAGTCTACGATAAAAATATTTAAATAAAATGGTTAGAGTTATGAATAAGAGAATCCATGTCAGAAGTCGGAAAAAGATGATTTAGTTGTAAAGTGACAGTATTGCCCATTAAAGTAAAGTAGCCAGTGCATATACAAGTATTGCACACTGTGCATATAGCAGTTTTGCTATAGTCAGGGTTGCTTTTTGTGGTTTGTGACCTGAGAGGCCTGATGTCTGGATGGTAAAATCTCATTTTGAGTCTAGTAGTCTGTGTAGCCCCGCCACTGTATCTATTATTTACAAGTAGTAATCTACCATCAATAGCTCGCCCTTAGCGGGTCATTATTTTAAAGTGGACCACACACCACTGAATAGACTAATCAGACGGTCAGCTTTTGACAGCTCAAGTAATATAGAGCTTGATGGGATGTCACATGGTTGAGGGACCTCCATGCTATAGTGCAAGAGTTTGACAAAATAATTTTGTGAGGATTTTAAATGGTTTATCATATTTCTACTGCATTTCTAAGGACACATGTAGCACACCCACACTTTCCATGTGGTGCTGTAGGCCTCTAAGGATGTACGGTTATTTTATGACTTGTCCACATCTGAAATATCGATTCTTTTTTTAATCCTGCTCTGTGGTTAAACAGAGTTAAAATGCCTTATATTTTGTCCTACTCTGAATTACAGCTGGGAATACATACTAGCTAGAACATTTCATTGGTATATGTCATGTGACATTATTGTCAATTAAATGTGCTGTAGTCTTAACTAGATTGTAGCAAGATAAGATAAACATTTATTAGTCCCACTAGTGGGAAATATTCATTCTTACAGCAGTGATTGAAGAGTACAAAGGTAAGAAAAGCAAAAAACAACAGAAAAAATCTATAGCTATACACAACAGTATAGTATACAAGGGATAAACCCTACAAATAAAATAACTGAAAACATGTTTTAAATTCTAGTTTCTTCAAAATAGCCACCCTTTGCTCTGATTACTGCTTTGTGCACTCTTGGCATTCTCTCGATGAGCTTCAAGAGGTAGACACCTGAATTGGTTTTCCAACAGTCGTGAAAGAGCTCCCAGAGGTGTTTAGCAGTAAACACCTGTTTGCAAAGCAGTAATCAGAGCAAAGAATGCCTATTTTGAGGAATCAGTTATTTCACCTTTTTTGTTAAGTACATAACTCCACATGTATCCATTCATAGTTTTGGTGACTTCAGTGAGACCATCTACCAATGTAAATGGTCATGAAAATAAAGAAAATACATTGAATGAGAAGGCGTATCCAAACTTTTGGCCTGTAATGTGTGTATGTGTGTGTACATATATATATAAAATATTTATACACACACACATTACAGGCCAAAAGTTTGGACACGCCTTCTCCTTCTATGAGAAGCGAGTCCCGGATCACTGCTGCGGGAGCAGCCAGAATGTTCAGTTCAATGAGATTTGGAAGAAATAAACGGCAAAATGCCAAATAAATAATGCCTTGTGAATGTTTTTTGCCGATTCTGACTCTGAAGGGGAGTATTTGCCTTTTGGAAAAGACGCTTGCGCGTCTCTCGGTTCAACTTTGGAGCGCAGATGCGCGGCCATGCAAGGAGAGAGTGAACATGAAGCACAAACACACGTTTATTTCAACACTTTGCCAATCGGGAAAGTGTGTGGAAGCT
>JBBMFX010000007.1:13943459-13960576 GCA_037832545.1 Rhabdalestes septentrionalis | reverse complement strand
CACAAAATAAAGCAGGACAGAACTGACTGCAGCAAGTATCTGTAACAGTAATACGGTATACCGAGGTAAAATAGGGAGGAGGTATGACGATATCAAAATTTGGATACAGCCCAAGCCTACCCCAGACCTACACACACACACAAACACACGCACGCACGCACGCACACGCACATGCGCGCACACAGACACGCATGCACACACAGGCACACACACATGCACACATGCATGCACGCACACACAAGCACCTCAGAGGACTGTTTTCGGTATTCTCTCCTCCTGTGCATTTAATAAATTCTCCTCCTCCGCTTCACTCCCCGGCGCGGCAGTGTTGCCAGACGTCTTTTCTTCCAAAACAAGCCCACGTTGCTAATGTTTACAACATTGCGTCTTTAGGAGAGGAGGGGCAAAATTGTAACATCTTCAGTGATTGGCTGTTATGCAAACCTAACATGCTACTCGATTGGCCCTTGGCTTGTCTGTATCAGCGCAAACGAGTTTTATCGAGTTTTATAGCCTGCGCATATCATCGTTATCGTCCTCATTTTCTATCGATAATAAATCGAGTTCGTTTTGTCGCCCAGCAGTAACTGTAACCCTGTGTGCAGAACATCACTAGAAGGGATGCGCTGAAACTCTTTCCAGTTAAACCATTGGTTGGCTGATTATTATGTTGGCTAAATGCTCATATGAAAAACACACATTTCACACACTTTCTATCAGTCAAAACATTTTTATTTATGCCTAAATGGCTTTTAAAATATGTAAATGAGTAATGTGTTATTCTGCAGCAATTTTGATATTGACAGAGCTGCAGCATTCAGATACATCACAGGTGTTTCTACCATTCTCACAATCTTAACATCATTAAGTTGCAACACAGCTCAGCCAAAATAATAAGTGCTCGGAGCAAAATTCTGCAAGTTCTTGTCTGATTCCAGCCATGTAGTTAACACATTGTGAACTTTGTGTATGTATCTCACTCCTAGTGAGATTGTTTGTTAGGAAAGCACGCTTGTCCTCAACAGGTCATACTGAAAAATCAAATGTTTGCTGATGTGGTCTGTTTTAAGGCACATTAGACTGATGGTGCCCCAGTCATGTTATATTTTCTCCATGCTGATAAACCTGAGTTGACAAAATTATGAGAAATATTGAAGGCATACTCGGATCATAAACTTGTCTCTGGTTTCACAGACCCAAGCCTCTATGGATCAGATTGGCAAAATGCGAGGTCAGCCTTATGGAGCAGGCAGCCCTTACTCTCAGCAGCCCCACCAAGGGCCTCCAGGGCCCCAGCAGGGACCTGCATATTCAGGCCAGGGCTATGGGCCTCCTGGTCCACAGAGATACCCTATGAGCATGCAAGGGCGCATGCAATATGGCCAACAGGTCAGTGTTAACCCATGTCAAACTGGACAGATAATATAACTATTTTAACTTTTGGTATATATTACTTTTAATTAGCATGGCAATATGGACGAATTAGAATGTCTATTTATTGAGTCTTTTCAAACTTGTCATGGACTTGGCAGTACTCTGCAACAGTTATTCAGATAAGGCCATGTTCCAGTGTATGTTTATGAACATTTATGAAGAATCATAGGCTATTTTTTTAAACCCATCAAGTGAGATTTGTAATGAAAGTTATGCTCATTTTGCACAGATGGCGTCATATGGACAGCAGGGACCAGGTGCTTATGGACAACAGGGGCAGCAGCCCTATTACGGTCAACAAGGCCAGGGACCTCATTCTGGTCAGCAGCAATCATCATACCCTCAGCCTCCACCTAGCCAACCTGGCAACCAGGCGCCCTACTCGCAGCAGCCCCACGCTCCACAGTCATCTGCCCCTCATGGGCAGGGTGGTCCTCCTTACCAACAGCCTCACATTTCTCAGCAGCCCCAGGGGACAATGTCAGGACCCCCACAGGTCCCATCCCAATCTCAGACTCCATACTCTCAACCAACTGCTCCACAGTCCACTCAGTCACCTTACCCACAGCAACAGGTGCCCCCATCTCAGCCTCAGCAGCAGGGTGGTTCGCAGGCTCCACCAGTTTCACAAGCCCAGCCCAGCTATCCCGCTGGTCAGGGTTCCCAACAGACCCCTCCTCAACAGCAAACACAAGCCCCCACGCCTGCCTCCCAGCAGCCCCCAGGGCACGGCCAGATACCACAAGGACAGCCCACGATGTACCCCCAGAATGCTTCGCAGCAGCAGTCTTCTTATCAGCGCTTTCCTCCTCCCCAGGTAACTCCTTTATATACAGTTTTCATAGATAAATCAAACTGTAGTCTACCTGAAGCATATGTCTAGGGATGTGGACAAGTCCTTGGTTAACTATTCAAGGTGAATATTGTAAGTACTTTCTGAATGTTTTTGGGGGTATTCGTTACTTTTCTTTATGGGAAGATGGTGAAAAGTTTCAGTAAAGTTATTATAAATGGTTTTTAAAGAAAGAAAAGAAAAGAAAAAATGTCCAGGTAAGTTTTATAACACCAATGAGGTACAAACTGTGTAAATATCAAAGGTATGTACATCTAGTTACGTTTCCTAACTGAGCTTCGAGCACACCAATGGAAATGTGGTGTATTTAAATAAAAAAATATTGAAATAAAAACATTGATGTTTGCAGACAATTTGTCTGTTACTAACCCTTAAAGATACTGTTTACTTATAGCGCACTCTTAGTGTGTGTTATGCTTTGCCGAAATGAAATACTAGTGGACTAATGAAATACTAGTGGACTCTGGAGGCATAGATAGCACAGCCTGTTCTGGGGCATCTTTGTTACTTACTAGTCTACTTATTCAAGCTGATGTTAACTAGATGCAGAAATGGTGAAAAGACATTATCTAAAATATTAGTTTCAGGCCAGACATTTGTATTAAGTGATTAAATTCAAATGTGAAATGTAGTTTCTAAAATGTTAACCAGCATGGATTGTAGCACTAAAGTTAAAATCTTAAACAGAGGCAAGTGTTGTGAGCTGTATAAATGGAACTTTAGGCCTTATAGCTGAAATTCTGTGTAGACTCATGTTGCCTGATCTGTGTACTGCAGGAAATTTCCCCAGAGTCCTTCAGTTCCCAGTCGAGTGCTCCTCCCTCAAGCCAACCTGTGGCTGCTTCCAAAAGTGGCTCTGAGGACATGCAGGGCAGGCCCTCCAGTCTACCAGTGAGTCTTCCCTCTTAATCTCCTCATACCAGTTCTTTGGCACTCTCACATTTTGAGCTTGGAAGTGTAAATTAAGCATGAATTGGGAATTGGCACCTGTGAGGTGATTCTTCCTATCCAATCACTTGCAGACTGAGAGATGCTGTTGAGGAGTTTCCTCAATAACTGCTGTGTCAGCCAAGGGTATTTCCACTGTTTTTTCTTAGTGTGATAAGGTTTCTCTTTTCATTGTTTGTGTTAGCAGGTATTCTTGTGCTTTTTTGTGTCTAAGTCTACATAGGAGCTAGGTCTCCTCCAGGCAACAGGGGACTTGAGAATATTCTTTGTTTGCTTTTTGTATTAGAATCTTGAAGGCTGGAGTGAGACATGTTGACCTTAGAGTCTTAGACAGATGGAGAGACTCGTCTACACTGACTCAGCATTTGTGCAGTTAAACGCTGTAACCATGGCAACGCTTGGGACGCTTCAGAATTTTTTTCCCCTCTCCAGATGAGATAAATAAGGCCAGCGGATTGGTTGGGGTTGGCATCTGTGGCTCAGCTGAAACAATGCTACAGAGTTCTTTTTTTTTGTATGTGTTGGGAGTAAAAAGTACAGATGAATTGTTGACATTTTGAAGCATTCATTGAATGCCTTATTAAGTTTAACTGGCATTCATTCATTTTTTAAATCATTTTTTATTATTTACTTTCTGAAATTAAATTGTTTTATGTTTATTTGAGTTGTCTACTTTTAACAATAATTCAAGAATAAGCTTTTTGTCTGTCCCCTTTCTGCTTTCTGTTCATGTCAAAAATGCAATGATTACCGGTAGACTGGTAGACTATGTTGATTTTGTTGTGGTGGGGAAAAAACGACTAGTATTCTGTGATGACCTCAAGAGGCCCTAAATGTAGAACTGAACTGTGGAGTAATTAGTGAACTTTTTTTTTCTTGGATGAACCTGGTGAAATTACCGTCTGATTCTCGTTCTGTAGGACCTGTCAGGCTCGATTGATGACCTGCCCACAGGTACAGAGGGAGCCCTCAGTCCTGGTGTCAGCACATCTGGGGTGTCTAGCAGTCAAGGGGAACAGAGCAACCCAGCACAGTCTCCATTCTCCCCTCACACCTCGCCTCACCTGCCAGGCATCCGTGGCCCTTCCCCTTCCCCTGTCGGCTCACCTGCTAGTGCAACAGCGTCCCGCTCTGGACCCCTCTCTCCAGCTGCCATGCCAGGTAAGACCATGCAGGGATGATTAACTTCAATGCCTCCTAATAATGTTTTGGTCAGGTCATTTTCAGACAGAAAATTATTCAACTATCTAAATTCAGACCATCCACACCATAATGTGAGTCAGTACCTAACCTGAGTCCAACAATATTTTACCTGTGTCCAACTTTAAAGGAGAAAGATGGTTAAAGACCTATGTAGTGGTAAGAGCCAGCCATTACTAGAGAAAGGTTGTACAAATATTAAGTGGTAATAAATTAACCAGCAACTAGAGCTGGGCATTTTCCTGTATTGACCGATATTTATAATTATCAATATTATAGTTCCTGTAATAATAAAAATAATGTAATAAAAAAGGATAAATATACTTCTATACCGGCAAACAGAATGAAAACAGTAAAATAAACAATATTAGTAAACAAATATTTTTTTTCCCAACAAATAACAATTTACATACAAAATTCCATTCAAATCGTAAAAACTTTATTGATTTTTGAGTATTTAAAGAAACAAATACCAAAGATCAAATTAACAAAACCATATAATAATGTACCAATTAGAGGTCGACCGATAGGTGTTTTTCAGTAGCCAATGCCGATATTTTGGAGTCAGCCGATGGCCGATATATGCAGTCGACATTTTTTTCCCCCAATAATTGAACATTTCCCCCTCTATTGGAGGTAAAATATCACACAAAAAACACAAAGATAGATACACAAAATTTCGCAACTTGCCATTTATTGAATAATGACTGAAATATAAATATAAACTTAAATAACAACAAAACTTCCTAACAATACAATTAAACAATAACATAAACTTGTAAACAATAAACACAGCAGCATCAAAATATTTTACTGCAATTCTTGAGGTAAGGAACATTTTTAAACATGCACATTCCTTTTTGTATTATGTTCCATTTTAATCCCACTTCCAGTCACTGAGTCTTTTTCCTCCCACCCATCGCTCACTGAAAGTTGTTAGTACTCCCAGTTTAAGTGCTGCACGTTGTCGTGCAGGTTGTCTACATTTTCTCCTGTGAGCCGACTCCTCTTGTCATAGATCATTCCAATCTCACTAAATACTCTCTCACTGGGAACAGAGGCAGGCGTCCAGCACAAGCAGCATGGGCCACGTGTTCCACAGCAACAATGATGCTGGGCTGCCTGTCTGTAAATCGGCGTAGTGCACTTCGATGCCGATACATAAAAAAATGCAAAATTTCGGCCCGATATATCGGCCAGCCGATACGTTGGTCGACCTCTAGTACAGACTCATTGACATTCAGGTATACATACATTCTAGCCTTCTAATAACAAAGTCTGTTGACACTCATACCCCCTTTTCATTATACCAGCTGGGAACTGCGGCAACAATGTTTTTCTGAAGGCTGCAGTCAATTTTGCTGCTTCATTTATTTTAATTTAATAGACCATTTGAGACAAAAGTACAGTCATAGAGACCGATACAATGCTTATTATGGAGCAAAATTGGTGATTTGCTGCACTGGGAGCACCAAAATAAACAACATGCACATACATAATAATATACACACACACACACACACACACACCAAGCACAGCTTGATTAATCTGTTTTCATATTTTTTCTGTGACAACCAGCTCTCTTCTATGGTGCTGATTTTAATATCAACTACTCAGATCAAATACAAAAATGAATAGATATTAGAAATAAACATGCATAATGAGGCACAGTTTCATTCAGACACAGAGATGTTACACCTCATCTACTAAGATGACGCCATATTTTCCTAAGAAACAGCAAACCACACAAACAACTTTTTATTTCTCCAGTGTTTATAAACAGTTCAGGTGCAGCAGGAGGTGAAAAACTCTTGCGTCAGAAATTACGTAATCCATATTAACAGTCCAAAATGTATCCTTTTATGATTAACTTACAAAGTCAAGACAATTTTTCCTGATCCTGCAGTGAACTTTTAAGAGAATGGAGGTTTCTGTTTTGAGAGCAAAAACATTTACATATCATAAAAAATATGTCAGGATTATATATAGTAACTTCATGCAAGGATCTGTTATCTTTTTTTGCGTGAGTACCTATTTGTAAGTAACTACACCTAGGTAACTTTATTAGTCCCACAATTGGGAAATTTGCATTCTTACGGCAGAAAGAAAAACTTAAACGAAGCAAAACAATACAGCGCACAAAGTCTAATAGAGGAAATATCAATATGGACATTTGTATGTGTTGGATATAGTGGAAATTTATACACTACCAGTCAAAGGTTTTAGAACACTTTTTTAATTTAAATTCAAACAGTTCAATAAAAGTCCAATGAATAGCATGCAATGGTACAAAGGACAGTGCTGAACTGCAAGAGGTTTATAAATAGTAAGGTTACACAATGCAGTACCTCTGGTAGGTGCCTAGTTGGTCAGGTTCATCCTACAGCAAGACAGTGACCCAAAACATAAGTCCAAGCTTAGATGGAAAACATGGATTGGCCAGAAATCTCCAGACTTAGACCCCATCGAGCTGTTTTAGGGTGAACTGGGAACCTATAAGCAACCTAAAAGTGCCACACACTTATGCGAACTTCTGCAACATACTTGGGAAGAACTGCAGAATGAAAAATGAGACATTGAACCACTTGAAATTCAATACAAAAAATAGGGCGTTCCAAAACTTTTGAGAGGTTGTGTGTGTATATATTTCCCCTAATTTAAATGAGTCTGATAATTTTTTTGCAGTGTTCGAGCAATTAGAGACTCATCGGTTTAACTCAAATTTAAGTAGTTCAAAATAGACTAACCATATTCTGCCTACTTCATTTAATGTCAGCTAACTTGTTGGGGCTTTTGACCTTTTTATGTAAACAGCATAGCTACACATCATTAAGTAATCTTTATTTATATAGCACAACTTCAAGCGCAAACTAAAGACTCACTTTTTTGTTCAGGCATTTAAATTGTTATTTATGGGCAGTTAGGATTTCTGTGTGGTCCTGGCCTTTTATGTTATGTATTATTCTCAGTTTTTTTAATGTCTTTTATTACTTATTTTACTATGTTGTGAAGCACCTTGTGGCTTTTGCCTGTGAAAGGTACTATATAAATAAAGATTACTTACACATCATTGATGTAATATTCCAAAGACTCTTAACTGAGATGTACTAGATTTATGGATCCTATCCGTAATATTAATTTGTCCATGTAAATTTGAACCTGATCAAATTAATCAGCGAGTCTGTAAAGCCTTGTGAGCCGAACTCAGAAGCTTAAATAACAGAAATGCCAATGTCTGCAGAAATGGTTCTCCAGGGTCTTGTTACATGTTTGGCATCCCTGGATTTGGGCTTAGATGGAACCATATATTGTTTATGAGAGCCAGAATGTAATGGGCTTGCAGTCTTCCTGTCTTAAGTGAAGGTTATCATTGAGCCGTTGACTCACTTCTATAACTTGCCTTTATATTTGTTTATTTCAAATTCAAACAGATTTCAGTCTGAGATTTTTTAGGAAACACAAACATACATATAGAAAAAAATAATCGTGTTGTGTCAAACCATGTAGCTCGCTTGTTTAAGAAGACTTCAGAATCATAAGGTCATGGGATCAAACCCAGGTCTTTGGCTTTAAGGCTTGCATGTCACACTTCATCTGAAAGTCAAATATCCAAAGAATAAACTTAGCAACTGGCCTAGCTCTGTAGCTCACTGTTCAAGTTATGGTCTCAAAAACAGAAGGTTCTGGGATTAAAACTGAGCATTTCACTTGGTTTTGCATGTCACATGTCATCTGAAGGTCAAACTTGGTATAATATGGTACATAGCTTGTAAAGCCCGGTAGCTCACTGGCATTAACTGTGGTCTCAAGATTGGAAGGTTGTAGGATCTAATCAGTGTCTTTCTTTTAATGTCTTGTATGTTACATCTGAAGTCAAATGTCCAAAAATAAGTTTAACGTCTGCCCTGGCTTTACAGTGCACTTTACATGTCTAGAGGGTCATAGGATCAAATCTGATTAGCCTACTTTATATCTTGCATGTCACATTAATCTGAAATTAAAATATCATAAACCTGTTTAGGCTGCAGTGGTCTTAAGAACAGGTTGTGCGATCTAATCTGCCTTTTATGTCTTGACAAATTATATACATGAACAATTTCTTCTGAAATATCCACAAAAAAAAACCACCAGCTGTGGAATCCTGTGGCTCTATGGTAAGAGCACGGCCTCCACGACCTGGAAGTTGCTGGTTCTAATCAGAACTTCTAGCTTTATATTTTGAAGATCAGACCTCACCTGAAAGTCACATTTCCAAAAAAGGGTATGCTAGCAGTGGGATCCTGTGGCTCAGTTGTAAGAGCAATGCCTCAAAATATGGGTGGTCATGGGTTTGAATCCTGACGAGGAGGCTAAAAAACACCAGTACCTAAGAAGTGGGGGGAACTTATTAGTTTGCGATTTGAATTGTAAACCATTTTCTCTAACACCATCATGTGTTTGTATCAAAAGTAATGTTGATTTGCAACAAAACACTTTTCAGGCCTCCCCAAAGAACCTGTGAGTCAATTGCTCTGGAGAGAATCACTTTCATAAATGAGCTGTGTCAATAAAGGTGTGACCCACTTTATATTATACAATGGCCTTTAAAACAGGAAAGTCAAACTCCGGTTCACTATACCTTGCAAATTATCTGGCATGGTGAACATGGTGTTTCTGAGCAGGGAAATCACCAAGCCATGTATGTTCACACCTGCTGATGCCAAAGGAGAACTGTTTCAGATCAGTCTTGGGAGCTCAGCATTCCAGTGAACTACCTGATGCACCTGTTCCAACTAGTGTTCTTCTGAAGACCTTGATTGGCTGGATCCAATTCATTTGTGTGCTGGAAAGTGGATCTCCAGGAGGAGGATTGATGAATACCTGGTATTTCAGTAGGCCATGCAGCAGTTAACAAGCTATTGAGGGAAAATGGGTTTGTTAGAAGTGTTTTCAAGTCCTGCTCCTGCAGTGTTCAATGTTCCCGACACACCTGGTCCAAATAATCAGCTCCTTAACATGCCCTTATTGAAATGAACCTTGTTTCTTAAGTAAAGAAAATAATTTAAATAAGTAGGGCTGTGGCCTCCAGGACCAGGATTGAGAAAACATGTTAGAGAAGGGAAACGCCACAATCGGGAGGGCAGTAGTGGTTTAGGAATAAGACTGAGAAGATTAAGATATTTCAGTACTTCTCAACCTTGTTCCTGGAGGCCACCCTGCCCTGCACATTTAATTTCTTCCCTTTCTTTAGGAAACTACTCTAGCACAGAACAGGGTTGTTAATGAGCTGATTAGTTGGTTCAGGTGTGGTGGGAGCCCTGAAACTACCTTAATGGACGAAGCTGGAGTCCACCAAGGTTAAGAAAATTAGACTTCTCTGTAGGCCACTCCTACTTCTGTCCAAAAACTTCAAACAAAATAAGGACAGAAGAATCTGTTTTAATCACAGCTTTGACTACAGTTTTAATAATATATAGATTAGGGCTGGGCACATTAACCCATTATTGCGCTAATGTATTATTTACCTAATACTGACAATGATTTTATTGCATGTTAATGCAGGTTTTTTTTTAATCCTTTTAATCCATTTGTTGCTTTTCTGACCTCATGGGTGTGCATTACATGCAACTATGCATCTTGGCTGGTTTTCGTAGGGATCAGGCATTATATTGCTTTATATGGACAGAAGTCTTTGATGTCTGACCATTACACATTTCATCAACAGGGACTTTGACACTGCATTCAGATACATACAATTTCATATGAAGTTGCTATAATGGTTCTGCCCCCATGTTCCAGAACTATTCATCCAACATCAGTACCTAGTGGTGAGGCTAAACACGAACTAACCCTCACAGGAATGTTCCAACCATAGTGTAAAGTCTTCCCAGAAGAGTACAGTAGCAAAGAGATGACAGATTCACCATGATATTCTTATGTCTAGAAACCTATGTCTAAAAACTTTTATGATGGACAACAAAATGCCCACAAGTCAACATACACTATATGGACAAAAGTAATGGAAAGCCTGACCATTACACTAACTGGGACACTGCAATCAGATACATACATTTTCACATGGAGTTGGCCCCCTTTGCAGCTGCTTTAATGCTCTGAACTCCAAACTAATAAAAAAAAAACTTGAATAAACTGCAGTAGCAAATAGGTTTGGTTTTATATGTTTTTAAAAATCTATTTTTAGTTGAATTACATGGATGTTGAATATGATATTCAACAAAAATACAGCCATCTGTGTTGAACACTGCTGTTAAAAAGCTCCTTCATTTGTAAAATGTCAGCAAACCAAATGGTATGGCTTTTTTGTTCATATAGCAGTTCTTAAAAGTAATACACCACTTTTGAATTCATTATTTAGTTTGTGTGATTACACACTGATGACCTATATACAGATACACATTGGCGTGTCTTCAGCAAGCATTGGCAAATCAGTGCTACTCTAACAGACATTTACATATTGTTCACAGTAATATTATACCCTTAAAATTTTATGTTGAACCAGAATCCAGCACACAAGAGAAAAATATTACAAAGAAGACTTAAGAGATATTGCGCAAAAAAACTTTCCCCCGATCTGTCCATGGTGTTTGAATGTGTGTGTTTGTGTGGTCAGCTGCAAGATGTTGTTTTTTGTATAAGATACTAATGAATAGGTCTAGTAGGTTAGTTCTGTTTTTCTCTAGTTTACATACATAATTCTGCAAACTGAAAATATGATAAAAATTCACATTAGCAGAGTTAAAATGAAAATGAATGGGGAGAGAGAAATCAGCCAAAAGAGTGTGAAATTGCAACAGAGGATTTCTAGTATTCATATTTTCCACATAAAAAGCATAGGCCAGAGGCTCCAGAGACCTTCATTACCAGTTGGCTGAAACATAATGAAGATACACACATGCACAAACCCACAGACTTGCACATACCTATGTGCACATTCTCCAGTCACTGGAGATGAAATATAGATAAAAAATACATATTTTTTATTATTCATTCATAGTATCTTCTTTGCCTGATGACTCAAGGCAATCTAATAGCCTAATGCAGAAGATGTTTTTGAATTCCTGAAAATATTTAAGAATTATGGAACACATAATTTGTGTTAAAATAGTGCAACATAGTGAACAGAGCTTCTTCCATGCTCTTACTTCTCACATGCACTTTTTTTCCCCCGAGTAAATCTAAGGTTTCATTTTAGGCTGTGGTAAACAGTCACTTCAAAATGGCCAAACCTGCGCTCACATATGTCCCAGAACAGTTGGTTCACGTCTTTTACCTTTACGTTTCTTTTTCAGTTTAGATATAAACAAAAATGTATCACGAGGAAGGCATGCTGAAAAAAAAGCTCTCCATACATGGATTGCTACGGTAACCAGGCTTTCAGACTGTGGCATCTCCTGATGGCCAGGTGAGGGGGCACTGCAAATGGTGTACCAGGAAATGGAAGCGTGGCAATTGGGTGGGGTCCATGCTAGGCTAAAAGTTAATGCCAGCCTGCCCACTATACTGTCCGTTCTACTCACCAGTGTTTATGCCCTGAGCCATAAAATGGTCTACATCCAATTCTAGTGAACTATCCCACATGAGACAGATGTATTTTTGCTTTTATGGAGACATGGCTTTGTGACAGCATTTCAGCACTGGTAAAAAGTAAAGTGACCCCTTATAGTCATGTGTGAATACAGCATAGCACAAAATGTGAAATTCTCTCTCCGCATTGAACCCATTCACAGAGTGCAGCAGCAGGCAGCCAACAACATAGTGCCTAGGGAGCAGTGTGTGATGGTACTTTGCTCAAGTGTATCTCAGTGGTGCAGCTAGCAGTCCTGGGATTTAAACCGATGACCTTCTGATTGCAGAGGCAATACCCTAACCAATGGGCCACCCAGCTATAATGTAAACACTGTTCTGTTGTCTTGTTAATGATCACTGCTGTTGGAGTTTGATGTACACAATTTTACGTACCACCATCCTCATAGTTTTGGTGCAATTCCTACCCAAGCCCCTCGTAAAAAGCGCCACGAGATCACCCTAGCTGGTCTGGACAGCCAGAGTGCAAAATTCAGATGCATCGCAGCTCATGGTCCAATCGCCTTGCCAAGGTGGTACAGGCATGAATCTGTCTTCACCTTACTATCAGAATGTTGGAAGGTGGTCCTGAGTTGGCAGATAAATTCTACATAAAAGGTGCCATATCAAAATCCGCCCTCAGGACCACAGTGGCCCAGTCAGCTGCCTGCCCAGTGAGAAATGAGGGAAACGAGGAGTGTGATTCAGCTGTGGACGCTGGTATATCTTGCAGGGTGGAAATCAAAGAGCATGTGTGTCCCATGACCCTCATATAAATCGTGCATTGGTGGATTATTCTTCATTAGAAAACTATTTTTCTGTCATGGTTTTGCACAAATACTGTCTTTTATGCAACCTTTCTGTATTTCACAGAACGGATGGCAACAATATTCATGGTGATGTGAAGTAAACAGCACTGGATGAAAAAGTGGGTTTCAAAACAAACTATTTTCAAAAGCGTGGGCACCCATAAGTGTAAGAGCCATCATGTTTTCAAGAATTAAAATAATACCATTTGCACTAGTACACTTTTTTGGTTTTATGTTATATTCAGCAAATGACGAGGAAACTTACATCATACTGTGCAGGCTAGTATTCTCTGAATAGAATTTTTTTTCACCCAGAACTTTATTACGATAGGCTTGAGGGATCACATGAAAATCTTGATTCATCTAAAACCTGCAGAAACAAATAGGATTTGTCTAAGAGTGTGTTTGGCTATTGCAGTAAAGCATTAGTGGTAAAAACCTCAACATTATTATAATATTAACCCACAAAAAAAAAACCAAAAACTGTACAGGCCAGATTAGACAGCTACCTGTCTAAGGTATAGTAAGTGTCTTTTCAATAGCATGGCCAAAAGTGCTTGAACTTTCTTGTGTAGATCTCTGTCTTCATTCCTTTAACTGAAAGCCATCTAAATGTCACAGTGGATTACCATTTTGTGAATCTCATTTTTTTTGCAGTAATATATTTAATGAAAAAATGATTAAAAACACAACAGACATATAGACAATTGTGTGTGTGTGTGTGTGTGTGTGTGTCTGTGTGTGTGTGTGCGTGCGTAACAGAGAGACTCACATGTGCTGTTTCCTTTGGGCAGGATCCATCAGGCGGAGTGTATCTCTAATGACTCCTACTTTGACCTCCTCATCGACTGGACTGGGTACATACTCAAACACACCGGGAGACACCTGCGGCACAATACCTACTCTTAATAACTCAGTACCAGTTCAAGTGATCCTAAAAGAATCCTACATATCCACATATACAGCTTATGTTAATGACCTTATAATAAATCTGATTTAAAACAAAACAAGTTAACTGATTTATATTTATGTCTAATTATAATTCACTTCCCTTTTTACCCTCATTGCTGATGTCTGAGTGTGCTGCTGTTGTGTTGTATGTTGCACCTATGGTCCAGGAGGATGATATGTCTTCTGTGAACTTAATGTACATGGCTGGGATGACAAAGGTCTGAAACTTGACTCAATGGTTGTACCCACCTCCTGTTCATGTTCTATCCTCATGCTGGGATTGGCATTTACTTCAAGCAGAACAGGCTTCAAGTTCTTCATCAGCAAGATATCAAAACCTAGAATCTACAAACAAATCACATTATAAAGGTATTATTTTTACAATTATTTTTTTCAAGCAATTAAACATTCATTTGTTGGGTTTAGAATAATTTAATAAAAAGATTTTTAGACAACAATCATTTACTTATTAACCCAGTCAGTCAAACGCCTTGATGATCTTGCATATTCACAAGCGGCTACCACATTACAGCCTGTTTCATGTGATCTTTACATTTTTAAAGATAAATATGTGTTAGTCCAGGCTCCTCCTTTGCCACCCCTGTGCTCATCAGATTGGAACGGCCGCTGTCCCCGGTGCTGAGCTGGCCCTGCAGAGCCACGTGTATTAGTTTGTTGTTGTTTCCTCTGCTCCGCCTTGACCAGACGAGGGGTGATTGCTTTATGACACCGCAGGGCCAGAGGGTCGCCCTCACAGTACAGTACAGTAAAACTAAACTAATGCATACCAACAAGGGTAAAATGCAGCAGGATGACAGTAAGTCCTTTTTTCTTGTCGTGTGTTACATTTTTGGTTTCTTATTGCAACTGCTCCCTGTAATGCTGATCGAAATTATTTAAATGATTTAAAACCATTGCAAAGTCGACTTTTCTGCACCAGCATTGGCTACTAATAGCAGACACTACAGTTTTTGCACAGCTTGAAAAACGCCAAATGTCTTCTTTCTGGGTTATGTCCATGTGAAATTATTCTTGGGTCTCAATGTTTTTTTGTTTGCACTTGCAGACAAGAACGTTAAAACTTTAGGTTACACATTTGCAGTATTCAGAGGGAAATAGGTGCTACACACGTGAATATACCTGGAAACAAGTAGGTCCTGGTTTGCCTGGAGGTATGTCAGCTTGGTAGTACACCTTCAGTTCAGGAACAAGTGCAATAACTGTCTTGATGACCAACGCAATAATGTCCGACCAAACCTTTTTAATGTCCACTCCTTTGGAGGCCAGGCGATAAAGAACGCTAGAAAACGTACGCTTGCTGCCCGTGCTACTGCTGTCCGAATGGACAAAGTTTCCACTTTGTATGTTCAGTGAATAGTTTGTTAGGTGCATGAAGACATGATTGAGGTTCTTCTGGCTAGGTTCTTGGTAGGGTTCAGTGCAAAACCTAGATAGGCCTTCTTTAGCAATGTAGATTTCTAAAGGTTCCAAAGAACGGACCAAAACATAGAGGCGAATGTCAAACTTGAGCTTGTCAATGAGCAGGGGCTTTTGGATGTATTCTTGTACTACTGCCTGCTTGACCTGAGAACCTGAAAAAACCCTGAGGTCAGCAGGGTCCCGTATGAGGTAGATACCATCGCCTTGGGAGCCGCTGTCAGGTTTGACAATGAAAGTGGGTCTCATGGTGGAGTCATTATCTTTCAAGACACGAATCTGTGAATAAAGAGAGAAAGAAAGGTCTGACAGTCATATTATGAGTGATCACTATTTGTGGAACAACTATTTGACAACTCTAACAGTGCTGTAATGAAGACAAAATCTCAAGAGTTTGTTAAATATAAGTAAATGCATCGCTGCAAGCCATTTTTACATTTTTTCTTGACAATGATTAATTGTTGACTAGCATACATGAAGTTCCACTGAAGTGATGTTCTGGCCAGCTAACAGTCTTAATGATGGCCCAATCAGCACACCAAATTATGATCTTTTCTCCAAGTTCCATATGATGTCTGCCTCTAAAAATAAGGTTCTTGGCAATGAAATAGCAGGGCCAGTGACAACATTTTTTTTAACAACACCTAAATTAATGTTCAGACCGGACGTCCGGCCCAAGGGTCCTGGTGACATTTTCACAGGGCTACAGATTACAGTTTCACACCCAGTACCCAGTGCCCACAGGTCTGAGGGTTACAGTTATTACAGGCCAGATTAAGGTCAAGGCTCTTTCAAAGAAAGGCAATTCCCTCCCCAACAAAGCACCTTAAAAAAGTTATACACTGGTGCTAAGTTAAGTATGTTCTGTACAATTTCGTTTTTGGCTCCCAAGAAAGATGCTGCAGATTTGTGTCTCTCAAGAATGATACCAGGGCAGATTCTGCACTATATTGAATCCTAAACCTGTTTCTAAAGCATCACATGTCATACTTGTCAGAAGTCCTTTGTGTTAAAATAAGCAACTTGGATACATAGATCCAAAAGGATGCTTAGTTTTATGTGCCAAGTCATTCAAACATCCCCCACTATAAGTGTTTTTGGTGATATTATGTGAGTTAACAAGACATAATACTGCACATTTCTCTGGGCAGTGGTGTTGCTTTACCACACATTTTTTTACTAATATTTTTATGCCACAGCCAGAAAGTCACCATGCAATGTCAATTACGAAACAACTTATACAACTGAATAGGGTCTGCCACTGCATCAATGCAGAATCGCATAGACTATGTGGTGATTTTTAACACCCCTACTTGAAACGCTTCACTAGGCTGATTTTCAATGCTATCCATTCTTGCATGCTTAAATGAGGAGCAACATGTAGATCATCAACAGCTCCCAGTCCAGAACAAGCACTTAGCTGATGTAGGTGTGTGTGTGTCTGTGGTGGGAAAAAGTAATTCATACTGCTCATGAGCTGTTCTGGTTGCAAAAGTATTTCAAGTTAAATAAAAAGGCGCTCCTGTTGAATCTGGGCCAACATCAAAGCCTCACCCTTCACACTGGCCTAGTGTTTAGCCACTCTATAAAGACCTTTAGTGAGATCCATCAATAATTTAATTCTTGTTTTTTCTTTTGAGAGCTTTTTTTTTAAATAATGCCCTGATTTATTCAGGTTCAGTTCCACCCACTATCTTGGACTGCCTCAGTCACAGAAAACCACCAACCCAGGGGTGTGAAAGCTTGCACATGCTTCCTTCGTGTCAGGTAAAGTCTTTTCAAATTATCACTTGGAGAAAAAGGCTAACAGCCAATTCGTTTATGTCGCCCAGCAGATGCCAGCCCTCCCCAGCATCAAGTGTTTGTGAGAGGGGGAGAGAGAGAGAGGGGGAGAGAGAGAGAGAGGGGGAGAGAGAGAGAGA
>JBBMFX010000007.1:13920171-13943359 GCA_037832545.1 Rhabdalestes septentrionalis | reverse complement strand
CCACTTCTATACCTTTGAGGACTGTTTTCGGTATTATCTCCTCCTGTGCATTTAATACATTCTCCTCCTCCGCTTCAATCACTGGCGCGGCAGTGTTGCCCGACATCTTTTTTTTTCAAAAGAAGCCCACATTGCTAATGTTTACAACATAGCCTCTTTAGGAGAGGAGGGGCAAAATTGTAAAGTCGTCAGTGATTGGCTGTTATGCAAACCTAACGTGCTGCTCGATTGGCCCTTGTGCTGTCTGCTCTAAAACTGAGCAAACTAGTTTGATCGAGTTTTATAGCCTGCGCATATCATCGTGATCGTTCTCATTTTTTATCGATAATAAATCGAGTTCGTTTTATCACCCAGCACTACCAGCAACACATTTCACTTCACTAAATGTCCACAAAGCAAGTCTTCAGGCAATTCCCAGAGCTGCTTTTATTTATTTATTTTTTTAATAAACCTTCCCTAATGTATTCATTCTTTGAAATTTTACGTTGGCCTTCACTCCTTTTTTGTTATATGTTCAAAATATGTGAACAAATATAGTGTTGCCCTTACAAAATTTGTGAGTGGGTGGCATGAGCATGCTGGATTAAAAACTGTTTAATGTAGTGAAAGAAGAAAGTACAGAAGCAAGGAGAACACAGGGTAAAGTGGGAGGCAGGCCGTCAGAACCCGGACATGAAATCTAAACCTGGCATGAGAAAAACACATTTGGACACCTGGGCACACATTCTACGAGAGCATTATGTTGGCTTATTTAGGCTTAGTCCCATCACTTCTCGAGCTTACTTCATATATGAAATGCTACTAATATACTTATTTATGTTTTTATTTGTGCATTTATAATAGGAAACCAGATGCCTCCTCGCCCTCCTAGCAGTCAGTCTGATGGCATCATGCACCCCGGTATGAATCAGCCTGGTGGTATGGGGCAGGAAAGAGGTAAAGCCAACACTAGACAAATAGTTTTAATGTTTTTTGCATTTCCCTTGCTCTTCCTCTGGTTTCATTTTTTTTTTCTTGTTACAAGGATTTATGCAAAGGAACCCACAAATGGCACCTTATGGCTCACCCCAGTCTGGGTCTGCTCTGTCTCCTCGTCAGTCTTCTGGGGGTCAGATACATGGTGGGATGGGGCCTTACCAACAGAATAACTCCATGGGCAGCTATGGGCCTCAGGGTGGCCAGTATGGCCCTCAAGGTGAGCAGCCACCGTTAAAAAGCCTTTATCACAACAGAGTACATGTTTTTTGGTACACACTAAAATTAAAATGGTAAAACTTAACAGCATCTATTTTCTGTGATACCTGGGATCCTAAAACATGGGTAAGAAAATATCATGTGTAGTAAATGCTTTGGTGTCCTGTAATTTGGAAAGTGTTTTTTTGCAGCCAGTGATGGTCTCTTTTAATGAAGGGAATTTTGGTCAACATCTTTGCCCATTTTCTAATACATTTTGAATATGTGTACATCTTGGTAGTATTCTATTTCTTGATTTATTTGCTTTTTGTATGGCATGTCTCGAACTTCACTTTTGCAAGAAAAATGTATTGCGTATGATAGCGTCAGATATTTGTTCAAACTTCTCCTGATGCACCAATAGTGTGCTCTAGTGTGGCAGTTGCTTGTCATTACCAACAGAAAATGATGATTGGACAAGTTAAAAAAGTGGAAGGAAGAAAATATTGACCACAAAATAATTTTATACATTTGAGCAAGTTTAACAAAAATTAAAATTGTGAGTGACAGATTGCCAACATGTACTTACATTGTTAATTTTAGTTATGTGCGAGCTGACACATGACTGAAAATGTCAACAAGTAAATTCATCAGGTCATCACAGCATTGAGTGCTGTAGTGTAAAATTGCTGAAGGCCACAGCATGCAAATAACCACCCGCTACAGGAAACATGTTACGCAGTTTCAGGTTATCCTGGTGAATGAATAGTGTGTTCTGGCAAATCAAAGGAATCTGTGGTATCTGACAGATGTTTTGTCAAAATCAAGCTGTCCTTTCTTTTATCACTGTGCATGAGGAACATGTTCTGATGTGTTTTGTCATCTTTGTCTCAGTATGTTGCAGTGTAATATTTTGATCATGCTGTTCTGTTCTGAGAGCTCTGTAAATTGCTACAAACACCAGCTGTAGAGTTTTTCCTGTAGTCTTAAGAGCAGTGGAAATATGTCTGAGCCCCCTTTTCATTTATCTTCCAAGCAGTGATGTGCCTAAAGTTGCTTAATCGTCATAACTTGACCTGATTGATAGCTGCTTAATGTTTAATTTTTTTACCAAATGACTCAGTTCCTGTTGGTATTTTGGTATCTAGTGAGTATAATGTTGAACCTTGTCAGTGTGTGTCTAAGTAGTTCAACATGGGGAATAATTTTTTCGGGACTAGGCTTCAGTTTGCACTCTTGCTCTCTTTTGCCTTGCTCTCTGAGAGCCCAGTGGATCACAGTGCAGCTATTTTTAGCCTGGGTGAAAAGAGGCAGCTGACGTAGCACAGCCCACGTCAGTTGAGCTGCCACTGTGACTGTGCTACAGCAGCACTACAGGCTGCTAGTACACTTGGGGGAGTCTGAGACTCTCTATAGGGCCAATGATGAAGCACAATGCCTAATGCGTTTCATAATATTCACTGCAATGTTTATTAACATGATTATGGTAAGGAATAGCATCATGACCAGAGGTGGTTGTTCCATTTTTTTTCCCCAACGTGTAAAAATGAAAGCAACTGAAGCAAGCTGGTGATGTAAACAGTCTCCTATTAGCCGAAAAGACAAAAGTCCCTGACTAGTTTGGAGAAGTTTTCTCAAACTAGTGTTACAAAATGAAAACTGTCAAATTTATTAATTAATCGATTAAAAGGGCTATAACACAAAAACACAATAAAAAAAATGTTCCAAATGAACAACATAAACCCAAACTGACAAATGTTTGCTGTACGACGTGAAAATATTTGCTTGCTTTCTGTAAAATGACCAAAAAAAATAGTTTGACCTGAATTGTTTTCATTACCAAATTAGAAATAATAAAGTGATACATGATCTGTGATGGCTAACACTTTGCTACATCACATAGCGTTTAGAAGCAGAACATGGACTGGAAGGAGTTTTTGCAGAAACACATGCTCGCACACGCATGTGCCCTCAAATGTGCGTATACTGTCTGTTTCGTATATATATATACACACACACACACACACACACACACACACACACACACACACACACGCACTCATTCTCTTTGTACAGGAAACGAGTAGAAATACCTGCTGTGAGACGAATGATTCCTCACTTCAAAACACAGCACATGCCATTAAACTCATTTAATTAAGATTTTTTTTTGTAAGTTACCCAGCTGTTGATTCCCTTTCATCCATGGCTCCAACAGGTTTTATTTTGTTCTCTCATTACCACAATCAGTTTTACATCATTTTCAGTTCACACACTTCTCAAAATGTAATGTAAAGTGTTTCTATACTATAGATGAATTTGGTCAGTTTTCTCTGCATCTGCCATGTTTTTTTTTTTCAGATCTAATGAACTGATTAGGATATTCATTGCCAACTGTTTATATGATCAAAAACAGATTTCATTATTTAATGGTAATGATTTACGTGATACCTTGATTTAACCTTTTAGTCAACCTTGCACATGTCTCTTTCAAATTTGACCTTTAAATTTCTTAGTATAATAACCATGACTGCTCAATGTGCAACAAAAAAATGCTACTAGTTAGTGGTTAACTTCAGTGCTCTCCACTTTCAACAATGTTGTCATTGTCTATCTTCTTTTACACAATTGAATTTGGGTAACCAACCACACTTTTGGGAAAGCAAGTGTCATTTGAGCTTATATTCAATACTGGTGGATGCATAGATACTCCTCTTGTTTTAATAATTGCTGTGTGTGCGCATTTCTTTAAAAAATCTTAGTAACTCACCTTCCTGTTGATCCCATAGGTTACCCTAGACAGCCAGGCTACAGTGGCATGCCCAATGCCAACTATCCAGGCCCTGGCATGGGTGGATCAATGAATCCCATGCCAGGTCAAGGAGGAGGACCACCTTTTACTGGCATGCCTCCTGGTAGAATGCCCCATGGACAGATGGGTGCCCGTCCTTATGGCCCTAACATGGGTGGTCCCAACATGGGTCCCAACATGGGTCCCAATATGGGCAACATTCCCCCACAAGTGGGTTCCGGGATGTGCCCACCACCAGGCCTCAACAGGAAACCACAGGAAGCAGCTGCCATTCAGCACGGAGCCACAAATTCCATACATAACAGGTATGTTCATCAAAGTTATGCCAGGTACTAATCATATCTTGGGAGCAGCAGTATTTCCTCAGGCGTATGCTCTGTAGGCCTGTGTTGCTAAGCTTGGAAAACTAGACAGCTACGCAGCAGTAGCCAGGTAATGGCTAGATATTGTTAATTTATAGGAATATACAAACAGACATCATGAAATGTGGATTGGAATGTTGCATTGTATTGTGTATTAAAAGTCTTGTTGCAGAGGTCTAAAGATAGACCAGATCAGCAAGATCAGAGACAGAGCGCTCTGGGACAGAGGCATGGCAGGTTAGCTCATGTAAGGGACAGAGAGGCTTTTTCCTACTGCTGTTGGGAATAAACAGACAGGTATCTTCCTTCAGAGTTCAGCCCTTCAGCTAGCAGTTCAACAGTTGCTATATCTGCTGTGTGATGCTGTTTGTTAGCTATTTAGAGGAGTTTTAACACAAGAAAAACGTACAGAATTGCTTCTCATTTGTTTGTATTAGTATAGTTAATACTGTCTTTTCTGTTATTTATATTTTGAATTGCAGATTGCCTGTTTACCCCAACATGTCTCCTGGTATGATGGGCTCAGGACCTGCGTATGGGCCCTCCATGAACAATATGCCAGGAATGATGAACACACAGGGACCACCTTTCCCAATGGGGGGAAATATGCCCAATAACAGCAGTGGTGAGCACTTGGTGTATAAACTCTCACTGATTATCTAATGTTCTTGCTTCAGCAATAACATCTTTATTGACGTTTTTTTGCGTGTTGAAATTGTTTCCTGTTTTTTGTTTGCAGGGATGTCCCCTGGTCCAGAATTTGGTATAGATGGGAAACTGAACCAGGCACAGAAGTTGAATAACAAGGTTGAAGGGACACCCAAGACAGATTCCAAATCCAAGGTTTGCAGTTCTCTTTTGCGATTTAGAATATGAATACAATTAGGCTAAAATTCAGTAAAGATCAATTGATTTGATTTTGGGAGATCAAATGAAGCCCTTAGTTCCTTTCACAGCCTAGCTTCAAAAGTGTGTGCATGTTCACTACTTCTGCTAGAAGCCAGGTTCCCTCTTGTTTATAAAAGATTCTGACAGACATGCACAATTTATTATGCTTAGCTATGTTTCTTAGTTGGCTTACTTAGCTATTTCAGCTCCACAGTTGAGAATGAAATGCGTTACGCTGTCAAGCATTTTGTTTGGGATGCCCAATGGAATGTCAAGCCATTTTGTTGCAAACAGGTGATTGACAGTTAGCCAGTTCTTGTTATTTTCTTTTGGCAATTTTGTGATATAAGTAACATTGAGTTTGATGAGCACTTTATGTTGCATTTGAATACTGCTGCTACAATTATGTAAAACATTATTGCAGAATCATGCATGGCTCATTGTGCTAAATATGTTGAGCATCATGTTAGGTGTCACACTACATGCTGTTCAACTCCCGTAGCTGTCTTTAACAGTGGAAATCTACACCTTTGCTTTTCGCTTTGCTCTTTTTACATTTTTTTATTCTGTTTTTTGCCAGTGCAAATTGTCACAGATTTGTATTTTTAGAAGAATTTGTTGCAGTCTGCTTTATCAGCGCTCATGTAGTGTATAACTGAAAATGCAAGCGTTTTAATAGTGGTTCAGTTCATCACTGTCACTGATTAAGAAAAACGAGTAGCATTAAGCAGAGTAGATTTTTATTGCTTTGCTCCATTCTCTGTTTTCAATTTGTACTGAATGCTGACTCTAATAGCTAGCAAAATGGGCCTTGGAGTGTTTTAATCTGATCCATGATGAGTACTTCCACAATCAGCCTCTCCTCCTCTCACAAACACAAACAAATGCACATGCTCACACCACACACTAAATAAGTACTGAAGTCGATGTGACTGACTGGTTTCATCACGGCACGTTTAGGATAAGCAACAGTGTGCTGCAGAATCAAACAAATATTTTCTTTTAATAAATGCTAGATGAGTATTTTTAGATGGAAACAGAATATCTGTTAATCACAAACACTTAATAAATTGAATTGCTCTGAATTACTCACCGTACGTGCTCAGACTCAACGCTTTTGACCAAAATGTTATGTTTATGAAAGATAAAAGCAGCAATATTATAATATTTTGAGTAAGGTGAACCATTCTTGAACTATTAATCCTAGTCATTTTCTAATGTTAAGAAATCCAAGTTATCTGTGGAGCGTCTGAATGCAAGTTGTGCCGAAGTGTGTTGTGGAGGGCTGCTAGACACAATTCAGACAATTGATGTGTGATGAGTAGTAATTGAGCTGTTGCACAGACAAAGATGAGCTAGATGTTGATTGTTTTAGGGGCCATTTTAGAATTTGCGGCTCGGTCATTTTGGCAAGATGCACAGCTTGGGAGTCTTGTATTTAACCCTTTTTTTGGAGGAGGTGTATGCCTTCACCTTCCCAGACTGCTGTATCTTTGTGAGATAGGAGAATTAGGATTAGAATTAGGAATTATTCGAATCTAGAATTAGAAATTACAGCTTGATTCTGACAAAATGGAACATGCAGAGTGACTCAGCTCTTGTTGTTGGCGGAGTGCAGATATCTTTCAGTTGGATGCTTAACAAAAATAAAAACATGCACCATCTAAAATTTATTTCACACTTCGTGTGTCTTAGATTATTGATGTTGGAGTTTGGGGTGCACTAATCACAGGTGAACTTAGTTTTTAGTTCATTATTTGGTAAATGGCAAAGAAGATGGTTACTCAATTTTGAACGAAATTTTGACATTTAACATTTTGAAAAGCTTGATTTGCCTGGGGCTGTTACTTATATTTCTGTGTCAAAACTTGCCTTCAAAGGGAAAGAAAATCAGATTGCTTTAATCTTTATTGTATTACTTTCTCCAGGTCAAATGAAAATTTGTAAATTGTCACTAATTAAACTATTTCCTGATTTAGATAAACTGATGTTGCAATTTTATTTAATCATTTTTCTTTGAAAGGGCAGAAAAATCTTGAATTTTCTCTAAATACAAGTAATGAGCAAGTGTGGTATATTTTTGGCTATATGTTATAATTCTATATGTTATAATGCTATAATTCCTCTTAAAATCTGCTTATGCCTAGAAATCAAGTTCCTCCACAACAACCAACGAGAAAATAACCCGTTTGTATGAGCTGGGCTCTGAGCCAGAGCGGAAGATGTGGGTGGACCGTTACCTAGCGTTCATCGAGGAGAAAGCCATGGGCATGAACAACCTGCCTGCCGTGGGCCGCAGGCCACTAGATCTCTTCCGCCTCTATGTGTCCGTCAAGGACATTGGAGGTCTCACACAGGTGAGAGTACTAGCCCACAGTAAAGTATTCCACCTGTGCTCACATGTACTCCAACAAACTTTGAGGTATGAGAACGGTCTAGCACTCCAGAATGGCAGTTTACTTGTGACATGACTCAGTCTGGCAGTGTTGGTTAATGACCTGGCTGATGCTTTCCTTTGGTATATGTCTGCTTGCAGGTGAACAAGAATAAAAAGTGGAGGGAGCTTGCCACAAGCCTGAACGTTGGCACTTCTAGCAGTGCAGCCAGCTCTCTAAAGAAGCAATACATTCAGTGTCTGTATGCTTTTGAATGCAAGATTGAGCGAGGAGAAGATCCACCACCTGATATCTTGTCTACAGAAAGCAAAAAGAACCAAGCTAAGATACAGCCACCCTCTCCGGGTAAGGGCTAAACTTAGAAATGACAGAAAAATTCAGATCAAAGGGAAATTACATTATTTTACTAGACATAACATACATGTTTACTGTTTGTTTTCCAGCTGGATCTGGGTCTTTGCAGGGTCCACAGACCCCACAGTCCACAAGCAGCTCTATGGCGGAGAGTGGAGACCTGAAGCCTCCTACTCCCGCATCCACGCCACATAGTCAGATGCCCTCAATGCAAAGTGGCAGGTGAGACCGGGTTATTTGTCCTGTACCATAGTGGTACATTTCATTTGGCTGTGAACAACTCCTTACCTGGTCTGTTTCGTAGGAACAGTGTGAACCTTCAAGATCCATTCGCTGACAGCAATGACCCAGCCTTTTCCAGGAGAAACACTATGACCCCTAACTCTGGCTACCAGTCCGGAATGAGCACTCCAGAACTGCCTGGTCGAATGGCCCCCTATGAGCCCAACAAAGACCCTTTTGGTGGGATGCGCAAAGGTAAGATTTTGAGCTGTTTAATTTTAATTTCTTAACTTTAATTTCTTAAAGGCATTTAAAGATCCAAAAAAATAAGTTCATTTTGGAGCATCAGTTTCAGTATAGATTCAGCATTTTGATGCTACTTTATAATCTTTCGTTTCAGTAAGTTTGAGCCTAACCACTGGTGTAGTACTAAAACAAATAACAATGGATCAGTTCTTTAAAATCAAAATGTATTTTAAATGATTATTTAATAATGGTAAAGGAAAACTTTTACCATAAAAGGCAGACATTTTGTGCTTTGCAGTTGTCTGTATATGTGGACTTGATCTTTTTGCTCCATAGACCTGTGCAATATTAATGTTGTTTTTTTTTTTTGTTTAGACCAGAGGGTCCCATGTTTTCTTACCTATGTGCACTGCTTTGCAAAATATTTGACCTCATCAGACTTTGTATTCATACAGGCCCTTACAAAGAGATATTTAGCTGTTTTAATCTTTTACAATTAATTTTAAATTATCTTACTGTAATTGGTAATAAATTCTCTTACAAAAATTACTCAATGCTGTTTACATAATTGTTCAAACTGTGCGTTTCTATAAGCTCCAAGTTTACACAGATAAAATGTGCCTCCACCAGGACACGGAGGGCTTACAATTGGCTTGTGAACCATTTACACAATTTTTTGGATGAAATACCTCCTTAATCCCGTTGAAGGAAATATATAAAATATGTATTAAAAAAAAATAAATAAATAAAAAAGCACTTTTTGGACATTAGAGCTGTAGTTATCGAGCTGTGCATGATGGGAATAGGCTATAAAATAAAATACAATGTTTAGATATCCCCCTGGGCACTGGTATAGCAATTTTGAGGAAATGGAAGCTGCATCACACTACCCATCCACTGTCTAGACACGATTGTCCCTCAAAACCCGGTTTAAGCAAGAAGTGGACTTGTGAGGGAACCCACAGAGGCCAACAATCACTTTGAAGATGTTGCTGAGTTCATTTATATGCTGCTGATGATATTATGAATTCTCTTTTATTAGGATTCTTAAAAGTTACTTTAAGACCTTGTTTTGCAACACAAATTCTGGCTGGAACATTGTCATTTGTGATCCAGATAAGTCTGATGGCTTAGAAGTGGACAGACGGCTTTTGCAAGACCCAAGACATCTTTATATGATTTTACTCAGAACTGTATCTGGGTATTCATGTGCAGTTTAAGCATTAATGTCACAGCATTTTTGCACAGTGAGCAAATGGATTAAAATGTTGTGCTGTACACTGGCAGTTCAAATGCAAAATGTTGTATGTTCACCAAAGAACATTCCAAAATCACAGTGAATGCCTTGCTTTAAATGTTAAATCATGGTAAAATCTAGTAGGAATGTTACTTTCATTTGTAACATTAAAATTTTTTACAATTCTGAGTATTACCCAAAATTCATTTAGCATGTAACAGTAATGTGTTTTTGTCTCTGTAGTTGGTGAGCAATTCATACCTGGTGGCCAGGGTCCCAACAGCACGCTAGGAGAGCAGTTTAACCGTGGACCAGGAGGTGCCATTGGGACCATGCCCATGGGACAGAGACAGCAGTATCCATATGGGCCAGGCTACGACAGAAGGTGAACCACAGAAGACCTTAAAGCAGTAATAGCGGTGTCTAAGGGTGGGGTGTGTGTGCTTGTAGTGTGTGTGCTTGTAGTGTGTGTGCTTGTAGTGTGTGTGCTTGTAGTGTGTGTGCTTGTAGTGTGTGTGCGTGAGAATTGTTTTGGGATGTTTTATGAGAATTTCTGCTGGGTTCTACAGGCCAGAGTCAGGGATGGGTCCAGAAGGTAGTATGGGCCCTGGAGTACCACAGCCAAACATGATGCCTTCCAACACGGACACTGGGATGTACTCGCCAAATCGCTACCCACAGCAACAACAGAGGTCAGCTCACTAAGATGTTTAAAAAAATAAACAAGATGTCTGTACATTTTTTTTATCTGGTTGTTTAGTGCTGATAAATATAAAATAAAATGCATGGTGTCTTACAGGCATGATTCCTATGGTAATCAATATCCTGGCCAGGGTGCGCCTCCTGGTGGCTCTTACCCAAATCAGCAACCAGGAATGTTTCCGCAGCAATCCGTAAGTAAATGTATTAAGAATAGGAGTATCTTAATTGATTAATATATCATAAATTTTTCAACAAAAAACAATGTACGGTTTTGTAAGTAATGACCTGGACCACACTGAAATGTTGATTCTGCTTTTGAGGTAAAGCTATAATTTCTCTCTTAAATATAAGGGGAGGACACTCATGACTAGAGCAACATGTAAAACCCATACTTCCATTGTCCTGTATTATGTATCTTTCTGTTTCATGAACATCATTGTAAAATTAGCTTGTTTTCAATCAGAACTACAAAAGACCAGGAGAGGGAGCTTACCCTCCAGCAAAACGACATCATGATGGTGAGATGTACAGCGGGCCATTCGGTGGCCAGCAGCAACAGCAGCAACCTCAGGCTCCCTCCACTGGTCCCTCGACAGGCCAGCAGGAGATGTTCAACCAGTATGGCAGTTCATACCCTGGATCAGAACGACGTCCCCCTGGACCACAAAACCAGTTCCCCTTTCCCTTTGGAAGGGATCGAATGCAGGCTGGGTCAGGCCCTAACTCTCAAGGGTCTATGCCCTCTCAAATGATGGGTAGCTCCATGCAGTCTGCACCAGATGGCCCACAGGGTGGGATGTGGCAGGGCAGAAATGAGATGGGTTACCCCAACTATTCCAACCGGCAAGGTCCCCCTGGTGGACCGGCACAGGGACCTGGATTTCATGGCATGAATCGATCTGATGAGATAATGTCATCTGAGCAACGCATGAACCATGAAGGGCAGTGGCCAGGGCCAAGGCAACCCCCCTATGGTCCAGCTGGGGCTGGTCCACCCATGAGCCGGCCCCTGCAGTCCAACTATCAATCTCCCCAAGCCATGCAGAACCACATTCCGCAGGTGTCCAGTCCTACGCCATTGCCCCGGCCCATAGAGAGCAGGACATCCCCCAGTAAATCTTACATGCACAGCAACCTCAAGATGCAGAAGGCTGGTCCCCCAGTCCCTGCATCTCACATCATCCCTTCACCTGTCCAGCCACCACTGATGAGAAGAGACCTGCCATTCCCTCCTGGGTCTGTAGAAGCTACACAGCCTGTTCTTAAGACTCGCAGGCGTCTGGTCATGAAAGATATTGGTAGGTAGTCTGATTTTTTTTTTTTTGGTAGCTTAAGACATTTTTCAAAAATATTATTAAGACGTAACTGAATGTATGACTGAAAGTACCTGAGGCTATTGTACTGCCTGCCCTTTATTATGGATAAAATTTGATATATGACTTGTCTGTATTTCAGCATTTACAATTGGTTTGATCATCAAACAAATTTTGATGCTCTGTAATTGATGAGTACAGCTAGTAAGGCCTCTGGCCCTGTTTACGCTTTGTTTTTTAAATGCATATTGGGCAATCCCATGTTATGACTACAATTTACAAGTAAATCTGCAGTTTGGTTATCCCACAGATCATTTTAAACAGCCAGTTGTGCAGCTATAGAGATTATCAGGTTTTAATTTTAAAACCAAGAGTAAACAGGACCTGTTTCTTAGGTTTTTGTGTTTATTTTTACAGGTAAAAATCTGTTTCTAGTAACAAAAGTACTTTTCTAGTAACAAAAGTAACTTGCATTAATGTATTGTCTTTACATCCCCTGCCCCATAAGGCAATATTATTTGGTAGACTTTGTTGAAGTGTTTAATAGAAAATGATCCAGATGTTACGCTAAATTTCCTCCTTCTTCATACCTCAGTGCTGGCAAGCTTTCAGGTGATTTGAGAATTTTAATTTCCCCCTCCTCGTAGGCACACCAGAGGCATGGCGAGTCATGATGTCCCTGAAATCAGGTCTTTTGGCTGAGAGCACATGGGCTTTAGACACCATCAACATACTACTGTATGATGACAACAGTATCTCTAATTTTAATCTCATTCAGGTGAGCATGCAAAGTAATTATAGAAAGTGGTGTATTTATTTATTTATTGTTTTATTTATTTGTCTTGCAGAGGCACATTACCTTAATTGCACATTTGTCTCTTTTACAGCTCCCTGGATTCTTGGAACTAATAGTGGAGTATTTTAGGCGTTGCCTCATTGAAATCTTTGGCATCCTGAGGGAATATGAAGTTGGAGATCCAGGACAGAGGATCCTGCTAGACCCCAGTGATCTCAAAAAAGAAGAGGGTTGTGAAGATGAGGGGTCAGTAGTAGAAGGCATGGATGAAGAGGAAACAGAAGAGGAAGAGGAAGGTGATGAAGATAACTCATCACCACATCAAGAACAAGAAGTTCCATCAGCGCTGCTTCAAATGAAGTCAGAGCAGAAAATAAGTGAATCAAAGAAAGATGAAGATACAGTGATGGATAAAGTCACAACAGACACTAAAACATCAGAGCCATCTGTCCAGGACCTTACTCTGACTCAGGAGAAGCCAAAGCAGGCCAGCAAGTTTGACAAACTTCCATTGAAAGTGGTGAAAAAGAAGGACCCATTTGTGGTAGACCTCTCTAGTAAGCTGGGCAGGCTTCAGGAGTTTGACAGTGGCCTGGTGCACTGGAGTATTGGTGGGGGCGACACCACAGAGCACATTCAGACACATTTTGAGAGCAAAGTGGATTTATTGCACCCTAGGAAGTCTGGAAGGAAGAAACTCTTTGAGAAGAAAGCGAGTGAGGCGTCTGTAGTGCCCTCGTCGAGTGTAGAGCAAAGAAAAGAAGACCAGAGACACTTTCAGCAGTCATCTGCAGGAAAGCTGACAGATGGTGTTTCTGATTCAGGAGAAGAGAAATCCACTAATGGCCCTGAGACTGTCTCAGAGCCACGCTCACAAAAGGAAAAGGACAAAGAGAAGGAGGGACCAGAAAGAACAATTCGGGAGAGCAGCAAGTCCGCTCTCCCCAACATCAGCTCTTCCTTACAGACTCAAAGCTCGGTCACCGTTCTAGAGGATGAGCCTCACAGCAAGGATGAAGCTCCACTAATCACGCTCTCGGAGTGGCAGGACGCCCTTGCCCGTCGCTGCATTTGCGTCTCCAACATTGTGCGCAGTCTTTCATTTATACCTGGCAATGACTTGGAGATGTCCAAGCACCCAGGTTTGCTGCTGCTACTGGGCCGCCTTGTGCTCCTTCACCATTGGCATCCTGAGCGCAAGCAGGCACCATTAACGTACGAGAAGGAGGAGGAGACGGAGGAGGGCATAGGTCACAACAAGGAGGAATGGTGGTGGGACTGTTTGGAGCTGCTGCGGGAGAACTGCCTGGTCACGCTGGCGAACATCTCAGGCCAGCTTGACTTCTCCGTCTACTCTGAGAGCATCTGCCTGCCTCTGCTTGATGGCCTTCTTCATTGGGCTGTCTGTCCGTCAGCAGAAGCGCAGGATCCCTTCCCTACTCTCGGGCTTAATGGGGCTTTGTCTCCTCAGAGACTTGTTCTGGAGACCCTTAGTAAACTCAGCATCCAGGACAATAATGTGGACCTAATTTTGGCGACACCTCCTTTCAGTCGACTAGAGAAGCTTTTTGGGAACCTTGTACGCCTGGTTGGGGACCGAAAGGTGCCTGTTTGTCGGGAGATGGCAGTTGTGCTGCTGGCCAACCTGGCCCAGGGTGACAGCCTGGCAGCTCGGGCCATTGCGGTACAAAAAGGCAGTGTAGGGAACCTTTTAGGCTTTCTTGAAGACAGTTTAGCAGCCACACAGTTCCAGCAAAGCCAAGGCTCCCTGCTGCACATGCAGGGGGCACACTTTGAACCTACTAGTGTAGACATGATGCGCCGGGCTGCTCGGGCTCTGCACGCCCTCGCCAAGGTGGAGGAGAACCATTCGGAGTTTACGCTCTACGAGTCGCGGCTACTGGACCTCTCTGTCTCCCCTCTTATGAACTCTTTAGTGTCCCATGTCATCTGTGATGTACTCTTTCTGATTGGCCAGTCATGACAGCTGTGGGGAGCGGTGGCTCCATCTTCTCTGGTTTTCGTTCTCTCCTCTCTGCCTGTGTCCCTTGGTGTGCAGGGAATGAAAAACAGAGAAAAATGACTGTTTCCCCTTTTTTTAATTTATGCAAGCCCCTTCGGATTCCACCCTTTGATTCCCTTTTTTGCTGTGTCTCACTTTGGGGAGGATATCACAAAATAGCTGTGGATCAAGAACCAGAGCCTCAAAAAAAAAACAAAAAAAAAAACAAAAAACAAAAAAAAGAATGACACAAACTGTTAACCCTGTTGCCAACAACATAAATGGACAGGGACCCCAGGTTTTATGTGCTGCCCAATGGGAGGGTTACATTTTTTATAGCAAAATAAATAAATGAATAAAATAAATAGCAGAAAAAAAACTCTTGACCAAAGTTGCTGTTTCGTTTACAGTGAGTTTGGGGTTAACAGTGCCCTCGCTCTCCCCTACAGGGCACAGTGAGTGCATGTCTCTGGTTCATATTTGGAGTCTAATTAGACAGATGAACTCTCCGGTGGTGTTGTTGCTGTGTTGTGATGCTGCACATCCAGCCCCACAGGAGCCACTTTGTCAGCAGTGAGCAGGATGCTCTTACATTGGAGGCCTGTGCAGTAGATTGTAGACACTTTTCTGTGCAGATCTGTACTCCATTTTCCTTATGACTGTAAACATAATGCAGCACTGTTTCATGTGGAGAAATGTTGGCTCAGCAGCTCCACTCTAGTTTTTAAAACGTTTTTAAAATTTCGTTTGATGGTAAAGAGAGATCGGCTTTCTCCCCAAAGTATCGACAACCTTGGACACCCTTACCTCCTCTCTTTAGCCCCTTGATTGTATGACTCGACCCTTATAAAGAAATCACCTCCTAGGACTGATTTTCAACTTAAGATACAGCCCAGGCTGTAATGTATATAAGATGTTGTACATTACACTTCTTTTTTTTTTTTTTTCCTCTTGTCTCTTTCTCGCCCTCTGTCTTTCACTCTTATGCTTCACACTTTTTATCTATGAAGAATGAAAGTGGACACTCGAGTTGGGTTCATTACATAAAATCCTTAGGTATATAAAAAGGAACCACCTTTTGGCCTCCCCACAGTTTCTCCATAGTACAGAAAACACAAATTAAATATTTAATTTCATCTCCTGGTACAACGAAATAAACTCTAGATGAAGAAACACAGTTGAGATATTTTTTTCTCCAGTGATACGAATTCTGCATATTTGTATTTCAGACTATGTAGCTAAAACTTAATGTAAATTCCTCCTTTTTCCCCTTTTTGGCTCAATGAATATCATTTATTCAGTATGAAATCTTTATACTATATGTTCCATGTGGTAAGAATAAATGTACATTAAATCTTCGTAAGATGTTTGTGAATGTTTTATTCATTTGAATGGCAGTCATGGGAGTCACTGAGACTTTGAATCCAGTGTAACTTAAACTACCATTCATTTGCCACAAAGACCAATAGAAAATACTGGTGTGGTTTAACATGGTTACTTCTTTAAACTTGCCTTTTGATTTAAATGCATTGTCATCTTATTGCACAGCTGTTTTGAGTTGATATGAATTATATATGAGGTCTAACTTGCTGCCATCACCCAAAACTCCAACCCCTTTTTACTGCAGCTTCTATTTTCGGAAGGCTTTAAACTACATGCTGGAACATTGCGGTGAGGATCTAATTGCATTCATAAAAGCACTTCTAATGTCACTAAGGTTGGAAGGTCTTGGACCACAAATGCCACTCCTGTTCATGCCAGAGGTCTTGGATGGAGCACCAACCCTCCAGCGAACACAGCCTCACTGCTCCATATACCAGTGCTGATGGGCTTTAAACTACTAGCTGAAGCTTTTGGGGGGTGCTCATGCTTTTCAGTGGAGATTGTACTTGTTTTCTCAGTTCTCAATTGAGGTAAGAAATGTAGGTGGTTCTGAATGAACTGTGCAGTTGCAGTTCACACTAACAATCATCCCACTCTCACAGCAGCACTGTTAATATCTCACACTGAGAAGCCAAACTAATACTATTCTCAGCATTAGACACTGCCTACTTGGAGTGAGATTCAACTTGACAATTTACTGCCATGGCATCAGATGGCCACTGATGGCTCCCATCACTTTCAATCTGGTATTATTTTGAAAGTCTTGTCTCAAACTTCATAATGAATAACTAAAACTTTGTATGGATTTTTAGTTGTATTTATTTAGACATTTTATATTGTTCTTGTCTATGTCTTTGCAGTCAGTACAATAGCAGTTTTATCTTGGATCTCATTTATATTTTGCCAAAATGTGTATTTGAAATTATTCGTTATATTTAAGGTGTGCTGGATGGATTCGACAGATTCCTTGAAAATATCCGGCAAAAGTATTAGGACGCCTGACCATTAATAAAAGAGTGACAATGACACAAACTGCATTCAAATACATAAACGTATTCTTGCTCTCTAATTTAGTGCTGGTAAAACACTTGTTTCACCATTAGAAATATTACATTATCAAAATGTGTACGACATTGGCGTTAATTTATATTGCAACAAAAAGTAGCAAGACGTGCTGTGATTGGAATACGGGACTGGAGCTGTCCCAACAGGACAAATCAAAATAACTCATATTTCGGGATGTTCCAGACAATACGATACGGTTGGCAACTCGGTCGGCGCTTTAAGTGGTCCGTATAGAACACACGTAAAGTTAGTTCCGTTCTTCGAGACAGCGCATGTCGCCATAAGGATTTTATATTTTAATCTTTGGCTGTTCAGTGCAGGGGGCCATAAGGGGGGCCAGGAGGAATTCTAGGCCCCCTGGCCCCCGTGTAGAACCGCCTATGACTCTTCCACACCCGTTCCTTTCAGTGACACACACAGCTCTAGACTTGCTCGCACAAAGTAACTCAGACAGGCGTACAGGGGTAATTTTATAATTTCATTATATGAAAACCTAAAACAGATAATACTAAATACAACTATTTTTTATCAAAATGAAATTTAGAGGTGATAAATAGTATAGCTATAAATGGAAAATATTATTGTCCATCGCTTATTTTTCTGTAATCACTTAGAATTGCAGTATTTAGCTGGATTGTTTTTTTAATAAACCCACAGCATTTGGCATACGTATGTTTTTAACTGATGTATCAAAGCCTAAATCCAAACTTTTGGTATTGAAGGCAGTCCTAGAAAAAATAATATAGACAGACTTTTATTTTGAAAAATAGTGCTCCGGAGGTACAGTTCAGTCAGTGTTCGAGAAGTAGTTGACTGTCTATTTCAGTGTTTACGTTTCTTTGTGGATGATACGAACGTGGGATTCATAAATGTATCACCTCTTGTGGGTTAGACAAATAAGAGCTTGTTACTGTCGGGAGTTATATGCAGGCTCCATGTGAAGGACTGATGAACTATGTTGAGTTCAGATAAACATACCAGACAGGACACGTGGATAATTGTGCGTTTTGCAGTTTTTACCAGAGTATTATCCCTCGTTTTACAGGTAGGACGAGTACATTTTGTTTGTATAAAATATTTCCATATATTTAACCAGTGAAGAATAAAAGATCATTTTTCCTACCATGTTTGCATAAATTACATCCTTCCAACGTAAGTGGTATTGAAAAAACACTAGTAAGCAGCATTTCTACCATCTCTTCCCTTACTTTTTTGTTGTTTAAGGCTTGTATGAAATTGTACGTGCAGCATGACTCATTTGTCAATGTGAGATAACCTTCTCCATTAAAGTATAATAAAGCAGCCATGTAATAAAGAAATCTGCTTTTTACTTCTAAAGGCGATGTAACGAAATGTGTTTACCACTAAGGGGAAATGTAACAATAACAGTAATATAAACAGTAGTGTATGTAAAGTGATGTACAGTATATGTACGAAGTATTGGGACGCCTGAACGTTCCACCAGCAAGGACTTTAATGACATTGTATTCAAATACATTGACTGTGGCATGGAGTTGACCCAACCACCTTGGCAGCTATAACATCTTTCTCTCTTCTTGGAAGCCTTTCCGCAAGTTTTTGGAGTTTCTTGTGTCCATTCTTTCTGTTGAGTGTTTATGAGGTTAGATGTTGGATGAGAAGGCCGGGCTCACAATCTCCGTTCATCCCAAAGATGTTGGAATGGGTTAAGGTCAGGGCTCTGTGAGGCCAGTCAAGTTCTTTCACACCAAACACATCCAGTCATGTCTTAATGGGGCTTGATTTGTGCACTGGGACACAGTCATGCTGGAATAGAAAAAGATTATTATAAGCATGACGTTGTCCAAAATGACTTGGTATGCTGAAATATTAAGATTGCCCTTTGCTGGCAATAAGAAGCCTAGCCCAAACCCTGAAAACCAATGTCCCAGTAATTTTGTCAATATAGAATATAATTCAGTTACATCAGAACTATGCTATAGAATCAAAGTTAGGTAGGTCAGTTTTAAGCAAAACAAGCACGAGCGGAAAGTTATTGTGTGTGTTTTTTTTTTATTATAAATTTTCCCCCCACATAATCTGACGTGCAGTTTGGTTCACGTTGTAGTTTGCCATCTTGTGGTCAAATCAGGCACAAATAGCTTTAGTGAGCAGTGTATAAGGGAAGATAAACTTTTATTAGTCCCACAGTTGGGAAATTTGCTTAGTAACGACAGAAAGTGGACACTATAAAGTTAAGAGCAGCACAATTAAGAAAAATAGAATAGAATAAAGTACTAGGACACAATATAGTACAATATAAAATAGCCTGACATTCAGTCTAACGATGTACGGTATAAAATCTAGGAATAAGTTGTTTATGGCTGTATTGTACAAAATATACAAATATGTATGAAACTGTGAGCAGACTAAATTTCACATGGGCTGCAAGCAAAGGCTCATACAAGCAGAAATGTTTTATTTGTCTCCTTTTGTCTCCCATTTAGGCTATTCTAAATGCAGCTATTCCAGATCACATAGCCGATGCCTTCAGTCCTCCTCGAGCAGAGGAACCGTTACTCCTGGACCATGGCGTTGAGGTGCTACTCAGTGGCCTTGGCCGTTGGGATGCAGAACATTTCCTCTTTATTGCAGAGCATGGCTACTTGTATGAACACAACTTTGCTTTCTTTCCACTGTTTCCGCTGGTCCTTCGAGTGGTAGCAGCTACCGTGCTGTGGCCTCTGAGCCCATTCCTCACAGTCCGTGGACGTTTACTTCTGACAGTGGCCATGGTTAATAGCACGCTGTTTGTGCTGAGTGCAGTGGCACTTTATAGACTAAGCCGTGTAGTTCTACAGGACCGAAAGTGTGCCCTTATTTCAGGCCTTATTTACAGTCTCACACCTGCTAATGTTTTTATGCTAGCAGGCTACTCAGAAACACTATTTGCAGCTCTAACCTTTGGTGGTATGTGGCTATTAGAGAGGGGCTTAACAATCAGAGCTTGCATTCTTCTAGGTTTGGCTACTGGTGCACGTGCTAATGGACTGGTTAATGCTGGATTTGTCCTGTACCTGCCACTGCAGTGCAGTCTTGCCCAGGCCCGGATGCTTAGCAAAGAATCTGCCTGGCACAGGAGGTACCACAACTATATTTGGTTAGCTATTAGGTTTTTGTTCAAATCACTATTTTGCATTGCATTGGTGGCACTACCATTTGGTTTGTTCCAGTTTTATGGCTACTATACACTCTGTGTACCATCTGTGACTCAGGAGCAGATTTCCCCCATGCTCCTTAAACTGGCCAAGCTGAAAGGATACAGAGTCCCAGATGCAGCAGCAGCCGTCCCAAGCTGGTGCTTGAAGCCCATTCCAGTTCTCTACTCTTACATTCAGGATGTCTACTGGGATGTGGGATTTCTCCGCTATTTTCAGTTAAAGCAGATACCCAACTTCCTCCTGGCTCTGCCTATTGCTACACTGAGCACTGTAGCTTTGTACATGTATGTAAGAGCTAATCCACATTTTTGTGTGCATCTTGGTCTGGGCGAGTGTGGAGTAAAAGGAAAAGGAGGAAAACCACCAACAGACTTTTACAGCTTACAAGTTTTTGTATACATTGCTCACAACTCCATCTTACTTCTGTTTGGCACATTCTGCATGCATGTCCAGGTAAGCCCTTCAGACTGCTTTATAAACAGCAGTAGAAATAGAGTTATTCAAAAGATACCTCAGGAGTGTAACCCTAAAATTAGTTTAAAAAATAGAATTTCACATTGTGTTCACACTGTGTGCTGTTTTCATGCGTGAATATAAGGGGTAATAAAATGTAAATTAATCCTGTGATTGCTGATTAGAGATGAGAATTCACTTAACCCAGTTTTTAGAGTGATCCACTAGAGTTACTTAAATAGATTTTTCCCAACATACTATAAGTATCCAGTATTTGTACCTCAAAATTGCAGCTTAATTAAGTTAATTAAGGGATCCACAATATTAGATACTTACAGTTAACTAATATGTGTAGTTTGAAAGAATAGGTCTGCCACTGTGTCCTTGTGGAATAACATATCGTCACTGTTGTGTGGAAACCTCATAAGTCGGGAACATATATTGAGTTTCGGGAAACTCAAAAAACTTTGTCACTCTGGTTCACTTTCTTGCTCAAATCCATAGTTTTCTGTGTCATCCCTTGATGAAACTACTATATTACTATAACAGAATTGTATGGTAAAAAAAATATCACAGCCATCAAAACAAGAGTGAGCACAAGCCAAGAATTACCCATTTCAAATGAGACTTAAACTGACAATCATCTATTGTTACAAACTGAATCCAAGCTTGAACTGGGCATGTGACAAAAAAGATCTAACCTGGTGGTGATAGATTGGGTTTTTGTAAAGTCTGACTGTCCTTAAGTGAGAGGTTACATCCAAGCATCCACTTACATTCATTTTAGTCCAGTCATATCTTTAGTCCAGTCATATTACAACTCCTCATCATCATAGCTATGTTTTAAATGTAACTACCAGACCTAAGTCACATGTTTGGCCCTATTATGCACCATTAATAATATTTCTTAAACCTCTACGATACCAAACAGGCTACCTGCAAATTGTCAGTGTAAGCAAATATTGAGCGTGTGTGTCATGTTTAACATTTTGGAATAAATCTCTCCGTCAGGTGCTCACTCGTTTCCTAGCGTCCTCGTCACCTGTGGTCTATTGGATCAGTGGCCACCTTCTTCTCTCCTGTGAACCCTTATTACGAGGGAATAAGGTCTTTGCTTTTGGACAACAACGGGACAACCTCAAACAAGGCTTAGTTCGTTTTTTCTTCATGTGCATTAATAACCCCATCACTCAGCTTCTGATACACTGGAGGACTTGCTGGTTTTACACCCGCTGCATCCTGGGATATTTTATCACATACTGGCTGGTGGGTTTGGCTCTGCACTGCAACTTCCTACCTTGGACATAATGAAACAAGCCTGGACACAAAACATACTCCTGCATCTCAAGCATCAATGGCCTTCTCTGTATTGTAGGTGCAGGGTTTCATTCCAACCAAAGCAGATCAGCTCATCAGTTGTTTGAGACCAAGTTATTTAACAAGTCCTTTAATCAGGTGAGCTTCTGCTTGATTATGGTGTAAACTACACCTGGCCCATTGCTGATAAATCGAGGAACCACCATTGTAGAGTGTCTTCTCTTTAAATACCATGTGGATCCTAATGAGGATATGTGTCTACAAACTTCATCTGAATTGTTTTGTGATGTATAACATACAATGTTTAATGAAGAACACATTAAAGAATTTGTAAAACAAATAGTTATTTTTAGTTTTTACAGATGGTTAATATATGGATACATATACAAACATCATGTAGCATGGAAAGGGTGGGAAAAAAGCTAGATAACAGGGTAAATGTTATGGCCATCCCATGTAAACAATTCTAGCTCCGCCGCTGGTTTTAATCAAGTTTTTTTGGCTCCGGGCAGCTGGGCGGAGCATTTCTTTGGTTTGAACGGAGCGGTGAACCGAGAAAGACGATTCGACTCCTCCAACTCGACTTCTCGTCTCTCTGTATGAATGGAAAGGAAGCGGTATTTAAGCGAACATTGGTTAATAATTTTTTGGTAAAGATAGGGTGTCTCCAAACAAAATGGCGCCACAAAACTTTTCCTTTCCTCCACCGCAAATTAATCGCGTTACGAACCGAATCGTGAGTCAAAAATCGTGAAATGAACCGAATTGTGGGTTAAGTGTATCGTTACAGCTCTATCCAGAATGGTATGACGCTGAAGCTGGCTACTTCTTCAGCAGTTTAGAGCTGGTAAAATTTTTCTTACTATTCTATTATTTATCAAGCTTTGACCGACATTAAATGTTACTGTGTATAGTAACAAAAGATGCAAGTGATAATTGTAAATTTCTATAAAAATTGGATCATTTTATTTGGTAATTATTACATTCTTTCGTTATATTCTTGTGTTATATTGTGTTTTCTTTAATGACACATTATTCTGAACATAACCAGAAACACCTCCGCATAATGTGACTCTACCTCCACCTCTTGGTAGTACAAGGTATTTGACAGCATTTGAAGAGGAAATGCCTTTTTGGGGTCCATGCATTACTATATTTGTTAGCCTTAAAAAGAATTATATTTTAGATGCACCTTGCCTTTTATGCCGGTTAGAACGAAAACGCTTCGTCAAGTGAGGAACTCATTCTCCTGACTTGTCCTGGTCATTTGATTGTTCTAAGCCAACAAAAA